>LVLI01001878.1:0-10110 GCA_001687465.1 Halocafeteria seosinensis | reverse complement strand
CAATGCAGTGGAACCTCTTACGCAACTGGATGAATCACAGAAGATCCGAGACTTCCTACAATATGAACGGTCAGATTCAGGCTAAGGGCGGTATGAAAGTGCTGTTGACCTTAATGATATCTCGATCTAGAAACGTGTGAGTCTATGGAACTGACTCAGCCAACACGTATTTCACCGAGAGGAACAGATGTATTGTACAAAATTGTCTACCAATGATGTTGTGTAACTTAAATGGGTAAAGTCAAGGACTATCTACGCTGGTCGCGCGAACTCGAAAGAGAGTCACAATGTTACAGTGCTCACTCGTCTACCCTATTCATTGAGACCACACGACTCATAATATCCATACACTTCTCACGACATGTTAAAGCCTGACTTTGATCGAATAGTGTATAACAGTTTGTCCCTGAGCATTTCTTTGGACGAATAATTGGGAAGTTTGAGCAAGTTTGCGCAAGTAGACCTGTAAACGGAATTTACTAGCTGTGGTGAACGAGACGAAACGAAAGAACGACCGGAATCGCTTACGCTGTTGGCAGCCTATCTTCCTCAGGGACATATCGGATCCCCAAATTTGGTTGCAACATCTTAAACCCCAAAAGAGGGGCCGACTGCATGAGGTAATAAAGCGAGGAACGCCGAAGAGTCTTCCCAATTCATTTCTTCAAGAACTTCTCTCAGCCACTGCAAATACAATCATGTTCGTATGCCCCATCATTTATACCAGTGGAAGCAATAATAACCCAGCATACTTTAATAGTCTGATGGTTTCGATGACAGCCTCCAGCAAAATTAGTATTTTTGAACATATCATCGAAGTCGATCCGCGGGGTGCCTCCAATGATGAGCTGCAACTCAAAGCCATGCGGTCGTCCTAACAGAGTGCATGCTGAGATATGGTAACGTACCTAGACCTTATGGCTGGTGAACATTCGTAGCCAGTGTTGCGGAATTCATTCCGTAAGAGCTGCTTTTCGCTGTATTTGGCTCGCATGCACCTGTAATTCTTGATGATGCACTCAAGGGCTTCAAGTTGGCGTCGTTCATTTTCGCGTCTTTCTCTCTCTTGTCGCGCTCTGCAAGCATTCCAAGCATACGTTATACATGTGTATACTATATAAGATGAGGAATTGGTCTGTATATGCGCCACATACTCTTGAATAGCCTCGGAGGGGATAGATTGTGTTACTCACGAGGGAAATGGCTTACGGTCTTTGTCACTGTTTGACGGAAGTAACGACCCATGAGCTAGAACCATGCTTCCTACCGTGTTCATTACATCGTCTATACACGCTTCAGACAAGTCCTCCCGAGGTTGGACCGTTCAAAGTATCCCCGATGACGGACGCCACCAAGCATCACCCACAACCACAGATGAACGTACGTTGTAAAGGAATTCACGCAAAGGAGATGGCCGACACCTCTATCCTGGGTGCTCTACGGCGTTGGAATTTCTGCACATTTCGCAGTCAGGGGAGAGTTCGGGTATCCGCGTTGCGGGGCTCGATATGGTGGTGTCCAAGCAGACACAGCCATGATATATGTACACGATGTAAAGCCTACAAGAAATATGAACTTGGGAACTGGTATCCGCCTGGCCCATTCGTCTTCGCAATCGCGTAATGTCGCGGCGCATTTTTTCGTCAGTGGCACCTCCTCCTCGCTAGTTTTGGCCGCTGCTTTCTCGGCCGTATCTAGGAGTATCCCGTAAGACTTAGGAGCTATCCAAGGTCCTATTACCCTCGCTATATCACCGATAAATCATCTGGTACTATCATTAGGTCAGACAGTCATCCCAACGAAGATATTAGGCTCTCTCAAGGTATGCCCGGCGGACGGCTTCACACTGAAGTTCACACCAAGCTCCCCTCATTAATGCCCTTTTTCATCGCATCCTTCTTCATATTTCTGGCAGCATTTCAGATGAACTGTATCCGCATTCGATACAGAGTACGTGTACGCACTTTTGCTCCATAAGATTCAGTATAACAAAAATGACAGGCATTCTTGAGCGACCTGGAGAAGGCTTAGCTGAAAAAACGAGATCCAATTCGCCATTATGGTACAATTTTGGCCGCCTTTCTACTGTAAAAACACCATTCTTATGCATAAAAGTATCATACTCTCTCCTGTTACATTATTGTCAATAAGAATAGAATGTAGGGGGGTACTAAAATACGTTTGGGATGAGGCTACCGGTCCGGGCCGGCCGCCCGGGCTCCAAACTTCAAGTTGAAACTTGTATATGAGTTCTATCGTGTTGTATGCTTATTGTCCGCAATGTTGCATGTTTTCTAAGCAGAAAAAAAGCTTATAAAGAATTCTCCATCATTGTTAGAGTGTGTTACGATTGCAGCAAACCAGCAGTACAAGAGGCAAGAAATGGAGGAAACACTTCGAAGTAACACTTGTTGGATCTTTCCTTGAGGATACGCATTACACTGCGCATCATTGGTTGATAATGAATATGAGTGAAGAAATCCACCCAACAGTTCTGGAAGAGACTGAGGAAACGCCTGGCCCCGATTTGTCCACTGTGTGGGAAGAGCTAGTACCTGCGGTGGACGGTGCAAGCTTGCTGAATGCATTACAGCATGTCAAGAAAAAGGCTGCACGAATGAAGGGTAACGCCGGTAAAATGAACGAGGAGCAATGGAAGAAATGGCTTGCTGACAGAAAGCAAGGGAGAGTCCTTCAAGACACAAGATATATGACTCCAGCTGAGGAGCTAACGGGGTTGGTCCCTTCGCTGGAGCAAGGCATAGATGCAGAGTTAATTCTCGATAAAGTAGTGCATGAGCTGCATTTTTGGGGCCAACAGCAAAGTAAGTGAAGTTGTATGGAATGAGACGTAGCTTTCTGTTTGTCCTCATACAGCCACCTTTGTTGTGGTTTCTGAGGGGTCGAGCCTTGCACACTTCGCGCCGAAGAGAGGGCGGTTGTTCCCCGACCTTTTTTGGTGGACGACGTCCCTCAAGTTGATCAGGGTCGTAGTTTTACCGAAACCAGGGGGCATGATGAGAGTGATCCAGCAATGAGTTGTGGCTTTTTTTCTGGGTCTTCTTAAACGTGCTTGCTGCGTGGATGTTGCTACGGAGGGAGATCGTGGATGGCGGCCTTCGAACATACCTCGTCTTGTTCGTAGGTCGAGGCAACACGTACTTTTCTTCCTGATGATGAGGCTGGTATTCGTACGGAGCCTTGTTCGCCGTTTCAAAGAGAGAAAGTTTATTCCCTGACCTTTTTCGGTGGATGGGCTTGAGGAGTCACTGCCAATTGCATGGATGATTATATGCTTTTACATTCTTTCGTGCAGAGAGAACGGGGCGAAAGCGCCAACGTGAAGAAACACAAGGTATGTTGACTCGACAAATGTTGGTTTGATCAGGAGTCTGCTATGGTTTTATTCTTCCTTCACCATATTGTGTTGGCTGATATTGCTTTACTTCTTGTTTGGAGGAGGCGGTGCAGATTGGCGCAAACATCTTGGGACGGTGTCTACCGACGCGCTATCTAAAGATTGTTATGAGATATTCGTCAACCGAACTAAAGATTTGGCAGATTTAGCCTTAAGCATACGCAAATCATTTTCCGCCGGCGCAGATTCATCGAAAAAGATAACACCCTACACAGCCTTATCGTTTGGCTCTGGTAAAACACAGCTCGGGGTACAGTGCCTTAGACGGTTTCATTTGCGGGAAAAGGAGATTAGGTCCAACCTCAAATCGCGGGAGGACTTGTCGGAAGTGTATATAGACGATGTAATGTACACAGTAAAAGGCATGGTTCTAGCTCATGGGTCGTTACTTCCGTCAAACAGTGACAAAGACCGTAAGCCATTTCCCTCGTGAGTAACACAATCTATCGTTTGGTATGATGATCTCGTTCTGGTTATTTGTTGCAGCTAGTACTCTAGCATCTTTAATTATGTACCGTGCTCTCCTAGATGCGGTTCAATACGACATGGCGTCACAGTCATATCGACGGGTTTGAGCAATGAGCAACGAGACAGCTTCGAGCTGTGGTGGGATACCAAGCGGCAAGTTCCTACTGCCAGTGATGTGTGGCTCAAATTTTTGACCCTGATGGAGTGGGAACAGGGCGGTCATCCCCACGTGTTAATTTTCGTCGATGAACTGGGAAACTACTCCCAAAGCAGCAGCGCTGACTATCGTGCTCCTGTGATGGAGCGTGTTAAACGAATCCAAAACTTGTGGAGTGAATTTCCTCTGAAACAGCCAGGGCTTTCACTGTACCTTAGTAGCAAAGATGAGGATGTTGGCCGATTGCAACTGATAAAGACTAACGTCCAGTCTCCCACGAGCTCCTGTCCCCTGTGGCTAACTACCCTAGAACTGTCACATGTCAAGGAGATGATTGCGTTGCAGTTCAACCGCTCGATGCGTCATGCAGATGTTACGGAAGCAGCCAAGATCGTGCTCAAGTATAGCGGTGGCGCTCCCAGATTGGTCACTGCACCATTCGGGAGCAGTGAACTCAACGATCTACTCTGCGAAAAGAGAGTGGCTAACGTTATGCAGTCTGTGGTCGCGGATACATTTTCACATTGGAAAGTAAATGAGGGTGCGGTTGAGTATGTTGTCTTGCTCTTTATAGTGGCACAATGGAATTTGGCCGTATGCCCTCAATCTTTGGTGGGTGGCGTAGCTGAACACATAAGGAAACTATGCTCTGGAAATCCTGATTTGCTCTGGCAAGACAAGACTTACAATGAGATGGAAATGATAGATTTAGTTCGGATGCTGTACGGATACGTTAGATCCCGTGATGCAGCAACGGATACCATCGTAATAGCTCTTCCGAAGTGCATCACTGAGAGTGGTGATTTTCGATCTCTTGTAGAGGAGTTAGATAGGAGTGCGCAGTTGATGGCGTTATTCGACTGAGCCAAATGCAATACGGACGACCATTTTGAGCTCTTAGTTCCCTTTGTCATCAGAATGAGAGTATCGGTTTTCGGATTGCACTACAACTCAACCAAAACCCCGTTACTGTGGAAAAATGTTTTTGGCGGGATTCCAGCAGAGGCTACGGTTTGGGGCAACCAGCCAGCGAGGATTGAAACTATGCGATTCATCCCAGCGGTTCTCAATGAGAAGCGCCCTCCGAGGAAAACACTAAAGCGAAAGAGAGAGGAAGAGTTTAAGGCGCAACTTAAAGAGATTCCTGCATTATTATTTGAGATTCCGTCCACTGGGCCCCATCTGTATCCGAAAGACTGGGGGGATGTATTGCCCCTTCTGGAACGGTGGACGTTATACGCAAGGAAAGGACAGTCCTCCAGCGATGATGCCATTTTACTTCAAGAGCCCATTACATTCGGAGGCACGCATAAACAGCACCTTGTGCTATTTCAGTATAAGAATTATCTGGAAAATACCTCACTAGGGACAGGTGAAATAATTGACGAAGTGGAGAAGGCATTGCCGAAAGAATTGACTGAGCTGGAATGTTTCTGTTCCCTGGTAATCATCACCACCTCGACCAAAGTGGATATCGGGAAAATTCAGGAGGGCGTCACTGATACCGACAGGTACGCCATTGTCAAGGGAGAATCGACGATCTGTCAAGTCAAAGGCAACCGCAGTTGTAAACTTCCGAAGAACTCGGAGTTGATTGTTTTAAAAAGGGGGGGGTGTCGCTACGATTCTACCGGGTCTGTCCTAAGCCCTAACTCCCTTACTTGGGGGCTCACTAGGTTGGGCGGAAACCATTGAATGCCGAGAAATGGAAGGGTCCGCTGGCTGCTACCTACAACTGCTGCGTCTGGACCAACACTTAATCCTAACTGCGCTGCTGCAACCGGTCTTGGCGTCGCTGTGGCAGGCTCAGGGCCTTCTCCTCCCAGACTAAGCCTTAGCGGTAACTCTGACGTCGTCGGCATAGGCATGGCACCTCCCCAGATGCCTCCTGAGCATAACCAGTGTTGTGTTCCCTCACGGCGCATGTCAGCAAGGCTGCAGGAACAGCGGGCCCGTCGCTGCTTAACACGGGCGCATACCGCTCCTCGATAAGAGGATGTGGTCAACTCCCGGGCCGGTGGGCTATCTGTCACATATGTGTGTGTGTGCTGCAGGTAGAGGATCCCACTGTATATATCGATACTTCGATCAACTCGACGATAGGACATGCTCATACCATAATTCAGTGAGTTGTGTGATGCGTTTTCGATTTTGTCGAGGTCAACTACTGTATGCCTACAACTGCATACCCGGATGTAAGCATGGACAACTAGCGTAACAACTAGCCTTCCCTGCGACCTCGGCTGCCACTTTAGCGACGGACCCGATCAATTGTGTGTGGATGGCGCTTTCTGGAACCGACTGAAACCCTATGCTGGCTTCCTGTGTAAACGGAGTGGGCCAAAAGTGAGGGTGGAGGTACAGGCAATACATGGATCGCGTAGGAGGTTTCAACAAGTTATTGGACTCAAGCGACTAACGACTGCGAGAGGAGCCCCTACGATTAGAGCACCAATAAACTCTAAACGCACAGCCAGCCAACGGTTAGATGTGGATGTTGTATACATAAAATATTCCTGTTGGTTACGGTCTAATGAGTCGTCGTTTCTTTGGATAAACCTGTCATTTTCCTTATAGGCGCGAATCGTTACGAACCCGTTTAGAGTTTGGCGAAAATTGGCGAAAATGGGAGACTTTCTATCCTTGACACGTTTTTGAAGAACTAAACAACGCTGGAAGAGAAACGTGATAAACTCTCGTTGATTTTAAAGTTAACGACGAAGCTCTGAGTAAACAGATAATTACCATGGTACATAGAGATTGATTGTGGTGCGAGGGAGCGCCTCGCACCAAACGGAAGAAGGCCACTACTTCCAGCGGCCAGTGAGCTATGCTGCTATCATGGCTAAATTCGACTGAGCATGCTTAAAGAATGAACAGTATCATCCTCAATGATAGACCATAACTCATTGTGAGTCATTCAGTTAAGAATGCTTCCCCATGGGAATCCCTGGCTTCTAAGGTGATCAATTTGTTCCCGAGGAGCCGCTCAGTAAAAAGTACGCGTGCATGGCTAGGCTATACTGAGCAGGCGGCTAAATCAGCGGGTCCGTTTATTTATTGCACTCAGGTTCGCTTCTTCTTTGTTATTTATATTTGTTTTACCCGCAAATGCTTTTGAATTTGAGCTGACTTGGATAGCTTTTTGATATATACCCTTTGTTGTGATAGATCCAACCGATGCTTTATGTTGAGGAATTAGACATAGTGATTTGCTCATCGTATTGTTGTTGCTGTCCATCTTTTTCGGTATAAACACACACACACAGCGTTAACGATATACATTGTCTCAATGTGCGTATGACAGACACGTCGGAAAAGGACAAGAAAAAGGTGCAAAGGATAAGAAAAGACTGCAAGGAACGTCGTCGTCACATTGCACGCTTCCACGTTGGACTCAGCACGATGCAACACGGGTACCGCGATCTCCTATGCTATCCCAATATCAGCACTGACAATGTTAAAGAAGGTATTCGTTTGTGGCTAACTGAGAGGAACCTTATCGTCAAGGACAGCGATAGTCCTTATGTCACGTTCCAGTGCACGAAGGACGGTTCTCCATATGTGCTTCTTGTATGCATTGAGGAGGAGGGATGCATTCGTCAGCCTGAGCAGGGATTTCAATTCGAGCGGGTGCCTAATGAGGAACTTATAACAACAATTTGGAGTAAAGACGGTAGAGGACTTCGTGCGGAAATTTGTTCTCCAAGCCTGCAACAAATTGCACATGATGTAGTGGCTTTCTACAGGATGACGCATCAAGAGGATACACAAGAAGATACACCTTCAGCAAATGCTCCCGAAGCTTCACGTGTGGGCTGTCGTCGTTGCCCTTTCTGTTTCCAAGTACTTCAACACTATTGCGCCTTCGACAACGCGAATAACTCATCATTAACAGCGAGATAAAGGAGTCTGGAGCGGTGCGTAGAGAAGCAACTGAGTTTCTTCTTTTTACTCAAACCAATACATTGACGCACAGTTTTTCAGTAAGAATATAGGAGAACTCTGGATACATCCGATGTCGACAGGTACATTTACTGGCTTCCACAATAATACGTAACAGCGGAGCTTATAATAGCAAGTTTAAGCCACAAGGGCGGATAGATGCAGTAGAGGCATCGTATTAGGCTGATACGATGTTATCAACGAATCCACGCCGTAGATCCGCAGGGATATCTCCTCAAGTTGACCACGACTTGGCATAGTGTCTTGCCCCCGATCCATTCAAAAGCTGCCGTCAAGGACCTCTTGACTTCGGGGCGCAGATCATACAATAGTGTGTCTTGAAGGACACTTTCAAGAAACAACCACATTCCTACCGGTACAACAAAATGGGCCATGTTTCCGCGGACGGCCGTATCGTCGCACCGGCTTCTTTGTATGCCGCATCCGAGTAACCTACATCAATACCGGCTCCGGATTCCACAAATACCGGTACGGCATGACCTAATTCCACGAGCTGCTTCGCTTCGCCCGGAAGCAATCCCACGCGTCGCTCGTTCGCACGCGTCTCCTTTACAAGCAGGTATCTTGAACAACTGACCACTGCGGCTGTGTGTCACACTGTGTGTGTGTCCGCCGCACACTGTCCGGTACTATGTCTGGTTCCTGTTGCCCTTGGGCCTTGGCTGCAGTACCATTGCGACGACGAGACGGTGACACTCAGTATTTATTAGTTTTTTATAATAGCTATGACAGTCTTTTCTATGAACAAAACTTGTTATGTTAATAGTTATACAAGTTGACGCCCGTTCTTCGATCGGTACACGACATTTGTAAGTGTAAACCTTTCTCCATGCGTGAAGACGACTATGACGACTACGGTATGCTTTGAGAATTGCGTACTCCAGAGAAGGCGACGTAGAGCTGGCCGTGCGAAAAGCACGCCCTACGCAAGTAAAGCCCAACCTTATTCAGTGTTTGTCCTTGCGCTTTATTCACGGTCATCGCGAACGCAGGGCGGATTGGAAATTGAGTTCTTTTCATGTTGGGTATATATACGTCACTATCGGAGGGGACAATGGTGAGCTTCGGAAGCAGAATGACGGTGCCGGTGTGTGTCCCTGTGGCAATTTCAGCCTTGATTAATGTGTCCCTCAGCTCCTGGACGATCAGCCGCGTCCCATTTGCCAAGCCAGCGTCGGGATTAATGTTCCGCATGAGGACCACAGGCACTCCCCTCCTCGGCTCAGCTGCTGTTGGTTCTAGGACCCAAGCTAAATGCTCAGCAAGGACTGATGGAAACATGAAGCGGGAACGACGAACGCCGATGAATACAACAATTGCATGTGTCCTTTCGTCCTGTATACCCTCAGACTATTATCCCGGGAGTTTTCAGACCTGGTTGACTTTACCGGTACGCCCACCTTAAGGTTGAGTCTGTGCGGAGGAAGCTGAGGAGATTCAATCGAGTGCAACAGATGAGGGAAAAGATCTGCACCTTCCTTGGGACTATCTACAGAATCGGCACTGTGATATGTCTTCTGCGTCCCGTATTCATGGAAGTTGATGAAGAGGACCCCGATAACAAGGATCCTCAGCCTGCTACTGAACGGGATGAACAAATTCAGGTGTTATTGTTATTGATTTTACTGCACAATAGCTGGCAACACATACAGTACAGAATGCAGCTCAGCACTTTGACTATGCGTATTGCATTCATTTACATTTTTATTTTTGTAACTCTCTCTTGGAGTGAAAAGTTCATATGGTCACTTTGGAATGGATGCAGAAGGCAAAGTGGCTTCTTTTGCACAAGGTCAATACTTCGCCAATGCAGTGGAACCTCTTACGCAACTGGATGAATCACAGAAGATCCGAGACTTCCTACAATATGAACGGTCAGATTCAGGCTAAGGGCGGTATGAAAGTGCTGTTCCCCTTAATGGTATCTCGATTCTAGAAACGTGTGAGTCTATGGAATATTGACTCAGCCAACACGTATTTCACCGAGAGGAACAGATGTATTGTACAAAATTGTCTACCAACGATGTTGTGTAACTTAAATGGGTAAAGTCAAGGACTATCTACGCTGGTCGTGCGAACTCGAAAGAGAGTCACAATGTTA
>LVLI01001867.1:0-17880 GCA_001687465.1 Halocafeteria seosinensis | reverse complement strand
GGTTAAATACAATCGTAATGAATCAATAAGTATGGCCAAGAACTACATACCTAAGCAACTGCTCCACGCGAGCTTCCGTTAGTTCAGCCTCAACACTCATATCACTCTATTGCAACAGGGAGCGGGATATTCCAGTACCCAGTATGCACAAAACTACTACGTAAACAGTATCAAACAATGTAGAACCTTTGTCTTTGTGTTAAAGTGGTAATTGGCAGAGATTTGGAAATATGCAACAATCCTCAAAATTCTACCCCTAGGGGTAGATTTGGAGTTACCCCTAGGGGTAGTTTGAAGTTACCCCTAGGGGTAGTTTGAAGTTACCCCTAGGGGTAGATTGAAGTTACCCCTAGGGGTAAATGTCTGAAATCCCGACCCGAACAACCACAAGCATAACGAGCACGAAAACGTCTACGCTGACTCAAAGAGGATTAATGCTCATCATGGGATGTCTTCTGGAAGTGGTACTTAGTGGCAAGTTCCAAAGTGGAAGGAAGCATACACGCTTCGCTTCAGCGAGGATGGCTGGGACGACAAGCCGATGCGCCGCAATGGTGATTGTGGTTCTCCAGTGCTACCACTACTCTTACTTGTCAAGGGCTGCTGATATACGCGATGACATTATCGCCAACGGCTACAGCTGCTTTTCCTACAGTAGCAAGAAGTTCACGATGACCTGTTCTACCTTTCAGTGGAATACTGAGTTTGCCAACAATGATTATATTTCGCTCAACGCGAGTGAAATATTTGACGGGAATGGTAATACGATTGACCTCCAGGGTATAACAGGCTTTAGTGGTCTGTTTAATGTTCTTGAGGGGGTGAACGAATTCAGCCAAGCACCCATGATTCGGAATTTGCATATGAAAAATGGGGAAACAGCACACGGCGCAGGGTTCATTGTCCAAGCGGGCCAGCACTTTGTTATTGTAGAATCATGCAGTTCTACCGGGAATATCACAGATGCCGACGGAGGTGGTATATGCGGCTCCAGATGTGGTGATAGAGGCGAAGTTCATATCTCCAACTCGTTTTCAACAGGAGAAATATTGGCGCGAGATGCGGGCGGTATAACTGGGGCTGACACAGCGTCTAACGGAGGAATTGTTAATATTACTAATTGCTATTCCACGGGGAACATAGCGGTAGATGCTGCTGGTGGTATCTGTGGATCCTACGCTGGGGGCAACCGAGGCAAAGTCTATATAGAGCGATCGTATTCCACCGGTCATATTGTAGGGGGCGGTATTGTGGGTTGGGGAGCTGGTGCAGGCAATGGATTTGTGTCAATTAAGGAATGCTACTCTACTGGAGACATTATCGGAAAACAGGGTGGTGGTATTGTCGGTGAGGCGGCTGGTGTAGAGGAGGGACAAGTACATATTACAGACTGCTATAGTACGGGCAGGATTAGTGGATCGCAGGCCGGTGGGATCTGTGGGGATAGTATCGGTATCGGAGGCATTGTCGATATCAGCAACACATACGCTTCAGGGATTGTAGAGGGCAATGGTGCGGGTGGTATCATAGGCGGTATAGATGATGGCTTCTCTGTTACTATTAAGTACTCAGTGTACAGTGGAGAACGCATAGTAGGCGGCGATAAGGACCATCCTATCAACGACATCGGCATCGGCAATTCGAACGACCTGGATAGCATTAAAGGCAAGCTTTATCACCATGATCAAGAGAAGAAATGGTCCGATACAGTATGGGCTACACAAGGACCAGAGGATCTCCCGGTATTGCATTTCCAGCTGCCAACACCTAGTCCCAGTCCCAGCACTACTCCAGCGACTACAGGCTCAATCAGCCCCTCTCAAACATCGACCAGCACCCCAAGTCGTACACCATCCAGGACAGGAACTGCTACGTCATCAACAACACCAACCTGTACACCGACGAGAACAGAAACCGGTAACTCAACCCCGACTCCTACGGCTACAAGTACCCCAAGCCACACTCCTACAGGAAGCTCAAGTTCTACTTCTACAAGCACTCCCAGTGTTACAAGTACGAGGACTCCAACATCGACAACAACTGAGAGTTCCAGTCAAACAAGCACGGCGACAGCCACGTCGACATCGACTTCAACCGGAACTCCTAGTGAAACAAGCTTCAGAACGCCAACACCGACATTGACTGGAACTCCAAGTGAAACTAGTACTAGGACTGTTACTTTGACATCAACCGGAATCCCTAGTGAGACAATTTCGAGAACTCCAACACCGACACTGATTGGAACGCCAAGTGAAACGAGTACGAGGACGGTTACTTCGACATCGACTGGAATCCCTAGGGAAACCAGTTTGGGTAATATAACATGGACGTCATCAGAGACTCCGAACGGGACAAGCACGGGGAGGAGTACGCAAACGCCACTGTATAGCAGAGCCTCAACTCCAGCACGTTCTGGTCCCATAACTTCTTCGGTAGTTGGTAGTTCAATGGACGCAGTGATATACCACGTGCGAACGACTCGAGACCAAAGGACAAAGTTACCTGTCAGGAGAGTTCTTTGCAAAGGGTCAAGCAAATAGTCTTCATAGCATCGAGTACTTAGTGCTTGGCACCGATAGACTTCTCCTGTCCAGCCAACCATCAGGACATGTTAATGGAGGTACACCGAATTCCGGTTGAGAGGAAAATGAGCATAGATAGATGCTCGCGCCATGGATGGCTTTTGCTTGGACATCTAGGGGTGAAGCTTCTCACGGTCACGCTGATGAGTGGAATGGTCGTTACGAAGAAATCAATGCAACCTGCTCACTATGCTGGAACAGCTTTTCAGGTATTGGAGGGGTTTGTTAATTCTGTGTGCCCAAGACGCCATCCGAACAGTTTCCAAGCTACTGCTACGCCCGCTAAATTGGAAGTTTGGAAAACGAGGGGAGAAATAAAGACACTGCACTGGCAGGATTGCGACCGGAACTGCGGTAATGCATGAAATTGGCAGAACAGTTGGTTTGATCCTGGCCTCAGAGGGAGATATCAATGATTGGGAAGCTGAGGACAAACCGTGAAGTATCCGGGAGAGAGTAGCTGGCCCGCTCAGCGATTGAAAGGCAAAATTCTCGTAGCTCTGTCCCGTTGCTGATAGTGTCGGAGCGAGACGAGGAGTTAAACGCCAGCATGCTTCTTGTTCTATCCAGAAATGGAGAGTTGTGACATCGATGAAAAGCAAGTAGACGAGATGGCGAACCGTATACTACACGGAATGGGAATGCTACGGACAGCACCGACACGGACGTTGCTTCCATCTGACGTGGAGACTGACGCTGTGTCGCCGATCCTGACTCCGTGATCTTCTGTTCCAGGAACATCTTCCCAATCCGTTTCACCGACGATAACGTAATCAGTGCCACGCAATCCTTCCGACCCCCAACGTTCACCACAAATCTTTGAACCCCTCCGTGTCACCGATGCCACCAACTCGAACCCGAATTAAGATACCCCTGCCAAGAGTGAACTGCCAAAGGACCCGCTAGGAGCAGATGATGGAGGGCACACCTACTCTGACTATAACAGGATAAAAGACATATGCGTTTCAATGCACTACCATGACCAGTACAAAAAACCCTTACAAACTAATACTAGTAGAAAGAAGTGTATTTCAAGCGTGTAGACACACGCGAACGACCAATTTACAAGTCGTCCTTTCCACTCTGTGCAGCAGTTTCAGCATCATCACTGGGACTACTGGAACCCTCTGTCGATCCACCTTTATCCTTGTTCGTCGACTGAGCTTCCTCCGACGAATCGCCGCTCTGCTTTCCTGTAGTGGAACTACTGTCGTCGCCTTCGGTGGAGGATGAAGAACCATCCTTCTTTGGGGACGACGTCGGTGAAGGCGACGGGGTCGGTGTGGGAGCCGGGCGTTTCCGCAAACGAGAAGCAACTTTTGAGATCTTGTTCATTTCCTTACGAATTTCGTTTGACGAAAGGACTGGATCTTCTGTCAATGGTAGCTTCTCTTGTTCCTCTATCTTTTGGTCCAGCCAGTTTGAAAATTCGATGGTATCATTGAGCAACCCCTCCTTCTCTGTTACGGTAATCTGCAACAAACAAAACATGCAATAAAGTTAAATGTCCGGTATGTGTGTAGTGGCCACGCATGATCCTCAGTGCGTCGTCAGAAACTGTCATACGAGAGCAAGTTTGTGAGGAGAGATACCTTCTACGGAGTAGGAATAGCCAAGACCATAGGCCCCAGGGCCTCATGCGCGTACTATATACATAGCACGCAAACGAAGTAACTTCGTTAGTCGTGAACAAATAACGGGAAAAAGTTCCTCACATGCAATTTGCTCTTCCTATAGGGGCATCAGGAAAGCTGAACAATGAGAAACCAATGACATCAACAAGATCTTTGAACTGGCTCTGTCATTCTCATGTTCGAGCTTTAACTTTCCTCGCCCCATTCCCATCGACGGCACTGACGACTAGCGCGAATACATTCACTTCGTAAAGTACTTACGTGTGGTTTGGTGTCGTTCCAGTCCTGAACATCCGCTGTAATATTTGCCACCAGTTTTCGTGCACGCTTAATGGCAGCTGGTCGTTCCGTCAATTCATCGGCGCGGAACCACACAGGATCGAACTGTTTCTTCAACGAATCCTGCTTCTTTCTGTACTCTTCTGGCGAAGCGTTTTCTCCTTCATCATAAAGCCAGTCTTCCGCATTCTCTAATTCTTGAGACAATGATTGCCTCACGTCTTCCGTGGCAACCTGTTCGGCCTCCTCGGCTCGCGACATCATCATCTTCTCTCTTTGACTGTAAATGTATGCCTCATATTCATTCTTTGCCTGTGCACGGGCAGCTTGTGCGTCATCCATCGATTGCAATTCATCCATCACTTCTTTACTCTCTCCTAGTGATTCTTCGCCCAACGGTGTGAACCCTTCTCTTGAAGGAACTGGCTTGGCATCCAGCGGGAAGCGATGGACTTCAGTGTAGTTCGTAGTTTTAACTTCTTCTTCACCCTTCTCTTCAGTTTCACTTTGTTTCCCTTCCGCTTGCGCAGACTCTTCACTCTTCTCTGTTTCAGCTTTTTCTGTTGCTTCGGCTTCAGGTGAGCCGCTTGCTTCTGCTGTAGTGGTGTCGTTGCTCTTTGTGGCATTCGTCGAGCTGGAGACATTCAGTGGAACAACGATCACTTCATCGATGGTGGCTTCGGCGTGCTTTATGCGGAGGAGTCCATGTTGGTTAACTTCAAATGATATTGACACTTTAGGAGTCTTATCCGTTCGCTTTGCTTCATCCGAATTTGCTGCTTTTTCGATGCCTGTGATTTCGTATGCAAGTACATGCTGGTTTGAACCGGTGCGTTGTGGTACTTCATCGACGTAATCCAAAGATACGAAGAGATCTTGGTCATGTTTGAAAGCCACTTTCCGGCTCGTTGGGATGACTAAACGCTTCTCTACGAGTGTCGATTGTTTAATCCATGGTTCAGATCCCACTTTAGGGTTAAGATCCTGCAGTCGCACTTCCACCGGGAACTCATTGGTGTCAATGATACCGACGTTTCTGACTCTGAATGCCTTGCTCCTATTTGCGGCTACAAAAGCTGCTCCTAGAGCCATTGCTTCGTCCCCGTTCAGGTGTACACTGAGTCGATCGATTCCAAGTCTCTCTTTCAACCGCTGCTGGAGTAACGGAATTCGCACAGACCCTCCCACGAGTTCAATTTCATCAATCTGATCTACCCTCAATCCTGATCGTTCCAAGGCTTCCATACCTGCCCCGACAGAGCGGTCAATAACGTCACTAATGATCTCTTCCAAGAATGAACGATTCATGTTGCTTCGGAAATCGATCTCAGGAGTGATAGATTCAATCATGACAGGGAATGCATCATTGGCCGATAAGATTTCTTTCAGCTTCTTAGAGGAAGAAAGGAGTTTGGAGTACCCTTTTGACTGGGTCCGAATATCGGCTTCATTGTCCTTGGTACCTGGACCATGTTTATCATTGAACACTTTTGCGAGTGCTTCAGCCACCCTTCTATCGATCTCATTCCCCCCAGCCCCTTCTGACCATGCTTTCGAGAGAATTTGCGCTTGTCCAATCGGTCTGGCGTTCTTGCGTGGTGTATACGCAGTGTACTCCGCGACTGCCGCCTCTGTTGATTCGGCTCCCATATCAAATATTAAAATTCGATGGGTCTCGTTAGCGTAGACTTTGTCAATTCCGTATTGAACAGATGCTGCCACTGGATTATCTACCATAGCAAGCACGTTAAGATCAGCTAGTTTGGCGGCATGCAGCATGGCATGTCGTTCCGCTTGTGTAAAGTAACTAGGTACAGTGATGACCGCATCACTTAGCGACCGGTCGGCTAGGGTTGATGAGAATCGGCGAGCATACGAGAGCAACATAGCGGCAACTTCTTCGGCCCGGAAGGTGCGATTCGTTTCGAAAGTTTCTTCCGAAGCTTCGAGGATGTACCCGATCCCATGCGTGTCTTCCACTTCCTTCAAATCGTAAGGTAGATATGAAGTATTCAAGTAATGTTGGACTGATGGGTGCTGGAACGTTCGTCCCAAGAACATGAGGGGGTTGTGGAATGCGAACGCCGGTCGCCGACGCGAAAGAGAATCCGCATCAACGCCGTACAACCGCTGTCCTTCCGTGAAAGCCACCATCGTCGGTGTTGTACGCTTACTCTGTGGGTTTGTTACTATCTGCAGATTGCATTAGCAAGCCTTCGATGACCGCTCAACAGAATTTGGTGTGCTAGTGCGAGACGTACCTGAAAGGGACTCCCCGGTTTCACGAGAGCAACTTTCATGAACGCAGATCCCATATCAATACCTAATACCATCGCTTCCGAAACACTGGCCATCAATGTCAATAGCGTCATGGTAGCGACTAGCAACGTAGAATTCCAAGACGCTCCCGCTTTGCAACGCGACATCCGAGCGACGCGGCAGCCGTTGCCTTCGACTGCTCTGGTGCTTCCACGTAATTTGACGTCGTTTGCCGTCATTGCATGTGCTTCTGAGCTCTGTTTTGTATCATAAAGCTGATGATGCGTTTCAGGCCAATTCCTGCTTCGCAACGCTTCACGAGCCATGTTGCCAAGAATTCCTTTTCCACTCAAACTCACTGTAGAGCCTCTATGAGCGCTCTGGTAGCTCGCAATTCGATTCCAAGGGGGAACTTCTTCCTAAATGATGGAAATTAGCTTCTGGGAACCGATTGGAATTCCTTCTGATTCTGGAACAAAACACGACAGGTGTCGCTGTCCCTAACCTTTTTTGTCCCTCTACAGCTACCCCTGTGATCAATCCGTCACGTCACGTCTCTCTTGCTACAGGGACGTACGGCAATTTAGAGCACTAATCCTTATGAAGCGACAGTCTAACTGTCAGAGTAAGATTCACCAACGTCCGGAATCAAGTTCTAAGACGATATGCTTCCCTCTACAAGAGCTTAAATGCGCCCTAAACCAGGAGCAAATGTTCCAATTCCAGGCTTCTGTACTTTCCAGTATCTCTACTTCGCCTCTAACGGCCAAGCACTGAGCAGCACGTCTAATCCACACTACCACTAGTAGGGTGTCTACAAAGTATCCATAACTCGACTCAATGGCTCTCTATAGCACTCAGAAAAAGGAATATAAGGGGCACCGATTTTTTAACCTGGGTTGACACCCCGGGCGGGCGAATATAACACAGGCGACGAAATGATTGCTTCATTGAACCTGGACTTCACAAACAACCTTCACAAACGAACTTCACAAACCGCTATCCGGGCTAGCCGCCCGGATCCCAACTTCAACTTGTCTTCAAGAACCTCATGATTCACTTGATACTGCTAAGTTAGCAGGACAGAGGGATGGTAGTTGTAAGGACCGAAATGTATCACACTATCCTCGAGAGTTTCTTGAGGTGTCGAAGTATCTGATTTTTGAAAGGCCAGAAAGACGGAAGAGTCTGGAATTCCGGCAACTTCAAGTCTTGCCGATTCTTTATGATGGGGAAGTTGTTCTGATCAGGATAATAGGCAGGAGTATAGCATCGTACATAGAGTTGTCGTGTGCACACTCAGGCACGCAGCTTAAGTATCCGGTTAAGAGGAACGAATGCGTCCCGAACGCCTCGCATAGGTTTTCCGGTGTGGTAGATACGTACGTCTACCCCCACGCTGTCGGCATACTACAGGTTCCATTGTAGCATTTTTTAATACAAATACATCCGCATTTGCTTTCAAATTCGCTTATGTCGATAAATACTCTCTGTAAGGCGTGAATACCATATAGAGCATCCGGGCCGAGCGCCCGGGTGCTTCACGGCTCAGTATGTCCTTCATTCTGCTCTATATACACCACTTAAAAAGCCAGTGCTTGATTGTATATGGTAGTTTGTTCGTTATATCTCTCTGATATGGTAATAAAAAGATTTGGAGTGAATTGAGGGCTTATTACGTGTGTAAGAGGGACATCAGCATCTGGTGAATTTTCCTATATTTCATTCATTCACCTCCATTTATGCATTTACAGAAAGGATTTTGCACTACATAATCACGTGCGAAGCAAGTGTTAAGGGATAGAAGTTGGTCCATTGTGTGTGGTCGAGGAGATTGAGTGAGCAGCGCGATGGAATGGCGCATATCATCGTCTGACATTGGACATTCTCATCGCGATAATGATGATAATGGTAGAAATGACGATATCTCTACGACACGGACAGCCGCAACATCAACCAGAGGAAAACGAGTTGAAGAGGAACCTTTCCGCAGTTCCAGAAGTCAGGAATCCACACAGGAGGTGAATGGTACCCCCCAAGGAGGACGTGGACGTGGACGAGGAAGAGGAAGAGGGAGATCACTGCTTCATCGCGAAGAAGTCTATGGAAGAGGAAGAGCCCGAGGACGAGGGGACTGGTCAACTCGAGCACGTGGTCGTGGCAGAGGAAGAGATGATAGCGATAGAGAAGAAAGGGAAAACTTTTGCTCCTCACTTGGAAGGGGAAGAAGCCGCGGGCGAGGAAGGGGTC
Source organism: Halocafeteria seosinensis (assembly GCA_001687465.1). Classification (NCBI taxonomy): domain Eukaryota; class Bigyra; order Bicosoecida; genus Halocafeteria; species Halocafeteria seosinensis. The sequence goes on along the minus strand of LVLI01001867.1, from coordinate 8,876 downwards.
ACTTTGGTGCAGATGAAGAAGGAACGGAACACTCCTACTCTTCTCCAAGAGGTCGCGGTCGTCATCACGACGCCCAAAGCCCTCCTGGCAGAGGCAGGGGCCGAGGACGAGGACGGGGAAGAGGAACAGAGCATGATGATGCCGATTCATCCCTTTGTGGAAGAGGAAGGGGGCGTGGACGAGGGGATGGAGAGGCGTATAGAGGACGAGGTCGAGGCCAACCCAGCGGTACCAGAGGACAAGGAAGCAACGACCATGAACAATCTCAGTGTTCACAGCCACTGAACAAGCATCAACATACGCCGCGAAGTCAAGAGGCTGGGAGCGGGGACAAATACTCCGATGGTAGTAGGCATAGGTGCAATTCCAGGGAGAAAGGAGGGAAACATACTGGTGGTAAGAGGGTATCACCCAAAGTAACCGAGATAATACCTGAACCTACTGCCGACGAAATAGGTACTCCGCGTAAGGTAAAGACCAAGGGTTCTCGGGGATCCTCAAGTACCAAGTCTGCAAGGCAGTTTTACGAACCACATATGGACGAAGATGATGCCAGCGCTGGACTTCGTGCAGGTAAACTATTTGTGGGCCGCTTGAGGATAAATCAACGTCGACGCACAGATGCCTACGTGACTGTACCCGGCTTGTCTAAGGATGTATATGTGGAGGGTATGAAAGGCCGCAATCGAGCGCTGCAGCAAGATGTAGTTGCCATAAGGATCCTTCCAAAGGCTAAATGGCTGAGCAAGGATGCCGCTAATGATGAATCCAAGGATTGCAATGAGGAAAAAACGAGTAAAGAGATGCCTCTTTTGGAGCCTAATCGCTTTGAAGACGTGTACAACTCGCCGGGTTCTACTCCTACACCATATTCGTCTGCAGCAGAAGCAACAGAGAAGCTATGGTCACCGTCTGTAGACGTTTCGAAAACACGACAGGAGCTTTTCGCGACACCTGAAAACAGTAATCACAGCCGCTCTTCTGCAGCGAGCATTCAAAATCACCACACTCACCAAGAAAAAGTGCCGCAGCAGGCGAGGTGGATTGATGGGCGGTCTAACCTCTTTGATTGTCCTGAGAGCGATCTGGAAGATATCCCGGAAAACGAATACGCATTGCGATCGGACAGTCTGCCTAACTCGGTAGGAGGGGTCTCAGCGGAGTGGAGTAATGAGGCTTTGAAATCCTTGGGTTTGATTGCTGCACTCTGCAAGAGAGAAAATCTCCAACCTACGGGAGAAGTTGTTCAGATTATGAAGAAGAAACATAACCGCACAGTAGTAGGAATGCTACGACCACAAGATGATCGGAAGAGCGCTGAGATAGATGGAGCAAAGCATAAGTTTGCTAAGATAAAGCCACTAGATCATCGGCTTCCGTTTGTGATGATTCATACGGATTCTATCAAAGACGAACTCAAAAAGGGGACAAAGGTACGTTGACGTCAAGGAAGATCAATACAAATATATCTACCACATAGCGACATTAAGTGCTTTATGGTGTTTCTCTTACAGGCACTGAAACATGCTCTATACGAAGCTAGTATCACCCGTTGGGCGGATAGCTCGCAGTACCCTCTGGGGAAAATCAACTCTTCGCTTGGCCTTGCAGGCAAAATTGACGCCGAGACGCAGGCTTTATTAGCTAGCCAGGATATTGATGAGGACCCATTTTCTGATGAAGTATGTCCTTCGTCATCGTTGTAGCGCTTATTCTAGTTTGTTTCAGTTACTCCCTGTGTCAATGTCGTCTTCTGCTGTACAGGCGATTAATGACCTTGAACGCTTGGGAGCTGTACCCCTGTCAGAGGATGAAGCAGATGTTCAATGGTCAATCCCGGAAGAGGAATACGCAAAGAGACGAGATCTTCGAGATCATCGAATTTTTACAATTGACCCAACATCCGCTCGAGATTTGGACGACGCAGTGCATATCCGAGTATGTTGCTCCGTATACTGGCCGATTCGGATGACGCTCATTCTTTCTCAACTTCCTTTACTTTGACTCAACACAGGATCTAGGAAATGATCTCTATGAAATCGGTGTGCATATCGCTGATGTATCATTCTTTGTTGAGAAGAACACGAAATTGGACGAAGAGGCTGCTGAGAGAGCTACCAGCGTCTATCTAGTGCAACGCGTCATACCAATGCTACCGCGCATGCTATGCGAGCAGCTTTGCTCTCTACAGCCGAACGTAGAGCGATTAGCGTTTTCCTGCATCTGGCACATGAATTCGAAGGTATGCGGTGTACACAAGATGCTGTACTAGTTGTAGTGACATTAATGCCTATTGTCGACCATTGTGCTCGAATAAATTCAGGGTGAAATTGTTAAGGATACACCTCCGTGGTTCGGTCGGACGATAATCCGGAGTTGTGCGAAACTAGACTATGCCATTGCGCAACGATGCATCGATGGGGTTATCAACGCGAAAATGGTCGAGGGAACTCCCAATGAAGATACATCATCGATAACGGAAGATATGTGGCCGCTAGATCGGAGGCCCAGTAGTAAGGATGCCTCTTATGCTGGCGACGGTTTATTGCTATAGTGGACTCTTTGCCTTTCCATGACTTTGTTCATCAGGTTTTCATTCCATGGAGAATGTGCACAGTGATATACTGAAACTTAACAACATTGCTAGGCGCCGCCGAGAAGCTAGATTTGCTCATGGTGCAGTGACATTGAATAAGGTCAAGCTGGCAATCGAAAGAGATAAGGATGGATTCCCAATAGTATGTTTACTACCATTCTATTGTTGCTAGAACAGCCCTAACGCTCTCGATATTCTGTTATTCTGGCGCAGCGTGTGTTTCAATACCCTATCGGCGAGTCAAACCAGCTTATCGAAGAATACATGTTATTGGCGAACTACCTTGTAGCTGAACAGATGATCATGCAAGCGGAGACATTTGCTGTATTGAGGAGGCATCCGGTACCTCTTCCAGAAAAAAGTCAACGGGTTACGGAGACACTTCAGGAGATGGGGTTTCCCTTTGAATGGAACGATGCCAAGAGTCTTCAAGAGTCGCTAAATCGTATTAGGTACAGCGCTGAGGAACGAGCAGCAGCACTGAATGCAGAGTTTTCTACGCTGCAAGAAGCCAATGGAATGGCACACTGTGAGCTGAGAGGCGGAGATGTTGTCAATGCTGTGGAAAATATGGTTATGCAGCCAATGAATCCTGCTGAGTATTTCATTGCGGGTCATGAGCCACCCCCTTCTTGGCAGCACTATGCTTTAGCAATTCCATACTATACGCACTTTACTTCGCCCATCCGTCGTTACCCTGATATATTGGTACATCGGGCCCTCAACGAGACCTTAAAGGCGTTCGAAGTGAGCAATTCCATTTCGATATCGTTAGATGAATCTGTCTGATATGTTTATTTCCTCTGCTGCAGGATCGAGATTATGAAAAAGCTCTAGGGTCATTAGAAGCCTTGAATGAACAGTGCTCTCACTGCAATGATCGTAAATGGGCTGCTAAAACTGCTTCCGAAATGTGCGATAAGGTAGGTGTTCGCTCAACAGGCGGTACTGACTGTATTATTTGTCATTGGCTCCTCTCCTATTTCCTTATTCCAGGTATTCCTTTGCGTGTACCTGGGATCAAATCCCGTAGAAACGCAGGGAGTCATATCAGATATAAACGGCAGTCGATTTTTCATGGCAGTATTGCCTGAGTGGGGCTTAGACAAGAAGATCTACGTCAGTGACCTGGGAGGTGCTGGGGAATTTGACGAGACGAAGAAGGAGTTGACTATTTATCCTCTTCCCGAGGACATTCGCGAAGAAGAAGACTCGGAAAAGCAACTCGCTGCAGCCAAAGAGACCGAACAAAGGTTTATTCCAGAAAAGGTTGTGTTGAGAAACCTGATGCCTTTCAAAGCGCGGATTGTCGCTCGCCTCGACAAGCTTCCTATTGACTTTGACATCCAAGTCTTAGATTTTGAGGGGTGGAAGGGTCCTCTTTTCCAGTCTCACGAAGAAGATGAAGAGGAGTGATCCCAATATGCTCTGCTACTGCTACTTTGTAAAGCTTTGACTCACCAACGGGATGTTCGTAAGCCAGAAACAGCGGTCGGACAGTAGGCTCCATTCAGACAGTGAACGCAGCCTTTTCCACCCGTTCGCCACAATTTTTATTGTGGGTGAAGTCAATGGGTATCAGCCAAACTTGCTTCGTTTGTGTCTGTGCTGCACTACCGTACTTGTAGTAACTGTGGTGAGTCAACTGGCCACAGGAATCAGAGTGCACATACCAATAGTTTACACACGTATGAATCATTGTAGTCCATAATAGTACAATCTCGATATAAATGGATACAATATGTAATGTGCATTGGTTGCAGGACCAAAGCCAGGGGAAAGAAAAGAAAAAAAAAGGATGGGGCTCCTCCGGGAATCGAACCCGGGACCACTCGCACCCTAAGCGAGTATCATACCACTAGACCAAGGAGCCAGAACTGAAGAGGTAAGGGGATCCTTTATACTATCTATATAACTTGGTATACCAAACATCAAGAAGTGTCATCAGATTCCATTATTTGGTATACACAACGTACCGCAGTCCCTGTGGCAATGTTCAGACAGCGTTATGGGAGGTTGTGAAGGTATGAAAAGAAAAAGGATCCCGAGAGATCCAACGATTCATAATTGCGACAGAAGAGCGACTAGGTCGCACAGTTCTTCGTATTCAAGAGCCATTACAAATACATTAGACCCTTCGTAATTGTCATTTCGTGGCATTTACCAGCATTTTGGAGAATATAGTTCTCCTTCGAGGAGGGAGAAAAAAATGGGACTCACCAAGTACCATATGCCTCCTCCGGAGGCCTTTTACTCGGCCCATCAGCAGCAGCACCAGAAATTGCAGAATCAAGCTAATAGGTTACAACAACAAAGAAATGAAGATGACAACAAGAAGAAGGCCCTGATGGCCCTCCCGAGCTCCATCGGATTCAACACGAGCGATCCGTTCGAAATTACGCATTCCCAGTACGTCTTATGTCCGTTAGGTTCGGCTTTGTCGAGGAATTCAAGAGTTTGTCGTTCGTCAAGTCGTCTTTTGGAATGGAGATTATGCTTGTCTGCAATGCTCTTTGCAGGTCGTTGGGGATTCTGCGCCAAATGAGCACGCTCTCCAAATATGCCGCTGAAATCTTTGAAGACATTCATGAACTAGCCACCGAAAGTAATCGACGTGTGAATAATGTGCAAGCAAGAATTGAGAATGTATCCAAACATTTCTCGTCCAAAGACAGGAAGGGAGAGGAGGAAATTGACCAGGAAATTGCAAACACGGCAGAAAGACTCAGAGGGTCTCTTCAGATCGATCAACAACAGAAGGAAGAATCGCTGGTGTACGGCCTGTTTCAACGCTCTTCGCGACCGAAGTGGCTTCAGCACAAATATGACCTTTTGGAACCCGCTCCAGACCTTTCAGTTTTGGATCCCTACTGGTCAGAAGAGAACAGACCCTGTAGCAAACGGTTTTCCAACCCGCAGTTTTTCTTTGACACATGGCTTCAAAATGAAACGGCGCGCCAGGAACAAGTGCAGCAGGCAAAACAGAAGAAGCGCGAAGAGCGCAGGAAACTAAAACAGGAACAGAAAAAGAATAAGCAGGTTAGAGCCTCGTCAAACAAGCGGCCGTCTATCAATATCAAATCCTGGAGTAACGCCTCCAATGAAACTGCTACGTACTTCGATCCTTCCAAGGCGAAAGTGAACATCCTCAACCCTGTCAGCGGTAGGCGTCGCTCCTCGCTCTTTGATGAAGCCATGAGCAGGAAACCGCAACTTCAATCGTTTCGGGACCATCTTGTGAAACAAAAATCAACATCGTCGACTGAGGAGGAGGAGTTTAAGAAGGAACGGGGAGAGTCCGCTACCGCACCGACGCAGCCAACGTCTGTTCCTGCCAAAAGTGAGGACACGAATGAGGACACTCAATCGCACGAAAATCAAGCTCAAGAGGGTACCGCACCGGAACCTTCGACCAGCACAGCATCTGCTACTCAGGAGTCATCATCTTCAGCTAAGCAGCCACCTCCTGCACCGAGCACTGCGAACTCTGCAGGTGTTCTTCCTCCGCCTCCTTCAGCTTCCTCAGGTGCAGCGAAAGCCGATGCTGCGGATGAGGAACCCAGAGGACGAACTAAATCAATCGGAAAGCAAGCCCAGAAGACTACAGGGGAAGAAAAGACTGATCAGGGCAACCTTTTGGCAGACATTCGCCAGGGGAAGCCTTTGAAAAAGCCTACCGATGAAGATGCTGGACAACCTGGAGGTGGCGGCGGTCGTGGGACCCTTCTGGCAGACATCCGACAAGGCCAGCCCCTTAAGAAGACGAAAAAGACTCCTGCGCCTTCAGTATCTTCCTCCAAGCAAGGTGAACACGGTAATAGTTCTGGAAAGTCAGGAGCTAAATCTGGGGGTTTGCTTGCCGAGATCCATCAAGGTGCAACTTTGAAGAGCGCCTCAACTAAAAAGAAAAAAGGACCAAGCCAGACAAGTGCCCCAGCCGGAGGAGGTAGCCTTGCGGCACAGCTACAGGTAGGCGAGATTTGCTTTGCGCCTCCTAGTAGGCTTCTGGTGTCAACTCTAATCCATACTGCTTGAATTACAGGGTGCCCAGTTGCGCAAAACTGGAGGAAAGTCGGGACCTCCTAGTGCCGCGGGCGGGGGTATCGCCGCTATTCTAGCCAGACGTGCCCAAATCGCTGGTGATGACGATGACGAAGAGGACAGCGATAGTGGTAGCGACTGAGCTGATCCATTGAGCTTTCGTGGCTTGTTTAGCCTGGCAGGCCGGCGGATCTTAAATACTATTCTTGGTACACTACCACTGCTGTAATAGACACATCAAGGAACCAGTTACTTGTCTGAGAAGATATGCCATTAGCGATGGTTCATATGATTAGCATTCTCTCTAATGTCTACCAGATCAACTGGTGCCTGGACAGCGGCACACTTCTGACAACGTCTAGTCATAACTTGCTTTATGAGTCGAGTCCTGAGTTGCCCAGTTGTCCTACTGTCCAACACGAAGGTTTAGGAGGTTTTGGGAGTTATTCCGCCGAGAGTTGCGCTTTTAAATCACTTTGCTCTCTGCTTCATGGAATTCTGCAGCGGAGTGCATGGCTCTGTACAGTCGACACGTCAATTTATGTACGTAGATGTGTTTCCTGTGTACTTCATGGAGTTCTCTCTGTAGCGGGCATACAATTGTAGCTCAGTCCCAAACGTCAATTGGTCGCAGACTGCACTGGGTAAGAACTAAGCTTGTAAGATTTCTGAGAGGCTGAAGCATCTTTTACCGAGCCGCAGAGAATTGCTCGTGTAGGACCAATCCAAAGACTGCAAGTTGTTGTACAAAGTTGAAAACGAATCCTCGGGCAATTTCGGGTAGCGTACCACCCACATACACATATATGTGACAGATACCCACCGGCCAGGAAGTTGACCGCATCCTCTTGACGAGAAGCGGTATGCGCTCGTGTTAAGCAGCGATGGGCCCGCTGTTCCTTCTAGTGTTCTCACGACACCACCCAAAGATGTCAAAAGTCCGCACATCAGAAAGATGTGAAAGAGCATTCCCAGTAGTCGTCCGGAGTCCATCTAGATCACGATATACGCCTCCGTGATTCTTAAGATAGGTCGAACTACTGAAACCCGTCATCTGATATCTTGTCGTTGTATACGGTCGACACCGTCAACCATTGGCTGACATGTAAGCAAAACTTTCATCCGAAACAAGGGGAGTACCGCATCCAGACAAACCTAGTTCTCGAAGATTGGGTAAGAAGTTCTGACTAAGGATGCTTCAGCGCAGCGCCGGTTACTAAAGCTGAGGATCGGCCCGAGTTTCCCCGATTACTTAGGTACGTCAACTCGTGTAAATGCCCAAAGCCTTCATCGGAAATTCGAGAGCTGCGATTAGTTTGAAGTTTCAAAGAGTTTAGTTCAGGCAAATGCAAGAACCTTTCATCTGGAACAAGAGGAAAATTGCAATTGGAAATCGAGCACACGAAGTTTGGATAAATGCCGAAATAGTCCCCCTGTCAGTGTGGACTGCTGACATGCTCGAATGTCCAGAAACGTCAGATGTGACATATGACAAAAAGCCTCATCACCGGTAGTATTTGGATCACACCTGTCTGTAATCATTTCAACAGCGACAAATGCTGCAGTGCTTTCGATGTAATGGTAGACTGCTTGCATCCAGTAAGCGCCAGGTTAGTCAAGATCGAGAGGTGGGAAAAAAGTTCGATCTGTAATAGTCGACTGAAAGCAATTAAACATGTCCAAGCTCTTCAAGTTGGTAAGGTGTCGAAATGCTTTTGTCTGTGATAACGGTTTGGTATCACTCGCGAAAATTTTTATTAATAATGATTGGCTTGCCCGATTAGAAATACATAATTTTTATTTCGCGAGTGATAGTTTGGAAGGTCGGAGCCATGGTAAGCTTTGTAATATTGGAAAAGTGGCTAAACATTCCCACTGCCGCGGTCGACCTCGTAATGGGGAGACTGTCAGGGTTGTTCTTGAAGGTTTTATATCTGTTTGCTTTGGTAAGTGTCACACGTCCGGAAAAATTTTGGAAAGCGTTGAGGAAGGTGTCATGACCCAGGTCAGGAGCCAACTCTCGGGTGGAGTCGGACTTGCCTTAGACTCACCTGAGATGCCTACCATCTATTACTGGAAGTTTCATTACCCGTATCACAATAAAACTATGGACACTGCATTGAGAAGAAGTGCCTCCACGTTCTGTGTTATTCCGCAGAAGTTATTGTCCCAACACTTCAAAAATCTCAATTTGGTCAACGGAAGAAAGCACTGGTCGGTCAGCTCAACACGCTCGAAC
>LVLI01001864.1:0-10215 GCA_001687465.1 Halocafeteria seosinensis | reverse complement strand
TGACTTCTTTGATTGACACGTCGGAACTCGTTCGGACGTGTGACGAAAAACGATGCTTCGTGAGACCAAATCATGACAAAAAGCCCAAGTTGTGGCTCACGGTAGCTGGATTGACCAAACTTCTTCACTTCCTGTAAATGCAGTGGTGGAAACGCCTGCTACCTGGATCTCACAGGTTGGTAGTACAAGCACATTCTTTATGAAGCATGTATACAGCACTCTGGACGCCCATTGTTGTGCAAAACATGCCGAAACGATTCTTGGACCCCGGGGTCGGCGCTGCAGTGCGGCTGCACAGACGACCTGCACAAGCCGAGCATGACGCACAAGCGTGGGAGACTCACTGGGACTCCAGTCTGGGAGTGGATTGCTTGTATAATACAATTGTAGCTCACAAGCTAAGTGGCACTTAGTACTCGTGCAACTTCAAGGGGTGCTTGTTTTGTTGTGTGTGTATAAGTTGCCGCACATACATGTAGTACACGTCAAGTTCATCTTCTCCGCTTCTGCCGTGATACAGGCTGCAAAATTCCAGGTAACGCTATACACAGAGCACAATGCAGGTCGTTTGATAGGAATGTACATTGTATTCCAGTATGTTAAGTGTAAAGAAAGCATGTATGTGCAAAAAAAGTAGCTGAATATCATCATTTGCGCCTTTTCCGGGCCGGTTCTTGATAGAGGTACGGGTGTCTGCTGTCATAGCCCTTCCATTTTACTTCCATCGCATCTAATTCCTCGATGTATCTAACGAATCGCTCAATTTCGAATACAATGCGTCCATGGACTCCATGTCCTCATCTTCAAGCTCGGCCTCGGCAGGACCTTCTTCCTCATGTTCAGAAGCCCCGTTCTCCTCAGCTTCGTAAGTAATGATGTCCTCTATTTCGTCTTGAGATGCGTCTGTGTTTTCTTCATTTTCGTCTTCAACACCAACTGAGAATTCCTCGTGTTCCTCTGGAATTTCTGCAGTCTGTCGACCAGCTGGTTCTTGGTGCCAGTCACTTTCAGCTTCCTCTCATGACACAGGTCCAGTGCTGTGTTCCCTCACGGCGCATGTCAGCAAGGCTGCAGGAACAGCGGGCCCGTCGCTGCTTAACACGGGCGCATACCGCTCCTCGTTAAGAGGATGCGGTCAACTTCCCGGCCGGTGGGCTATCTGTCACATTTGTGTGTGGTTCTGGTTCTTCAGTTAAGGTATCCCATAGTGCCACAGACTATCGCCGTGAAGTATATCTTTCAGCTTGGTAGTCTCATGGAAGTTCGGCCATTGTTCTGCCTTCTGTAAATGACATACCCAGAATGAAGGGTCCAAGAGTGGTGCAAGTACAGCATCCTTTACAGTATGATTCTCAAGAACGGCAATTTGAAATCTACGTTGGCAGCAGACTTGTGCGATCCAATACGAGAACTGCCGCCGTGATGCCTACGCCCCAGTTTAGAATCCAGGATTTTACATACGTGTCGATAGATGCTATTAGCTTGCGGAAAGTGCGCTGGTTCTGCCACTGCTTTCTCCCTCCCGAGTGATGCCCGAGCAGTTTGTGGGATTTTAGATACAGTGTACTCTGCTTCCTGCCACATTGCTTCTCCGTCCTCCTCTCCAACTGATAAACCAGGCACTATGAGCTGTGATACCACTATTGACCCATCAGATGAGATAACGGGGGTGTAGGTAAGTGCTCTTTTATCGTTAGATCCGAGCCGCACCTCGTTTACTGTAGGTACTTCATATGTCGTGTTTCCGACGCAGGCCATCTGTACCGAAGTCTCATCGAGATTGAGAAGCAGTTCAGGAGGCACCTTGTGCTTCCTTATCAGCGCAAGTACTTTTGATACAAATATCTGTCCCATTTCTTCATGTTTGAAGGGAAGTGGCTCGGATTTGCTAACGCTCCTCGTGCCAAAACCGATGTTCCTATTCAGCAAGTTCCACAGTGTGCTTCTACAGCATTTCTCAAGCAGAGTAACGCAACGTTCACCTTCGTTCGGTGGCTCACCCTGCATCGCACGCGCTTCACCAAACTCTCCGGCTACCTCTTTGCACAGGTCCTCAAAATTGGTGAAATCGATCACAACGCTAACTCCGCGTAGACCAGCGAGTTTCGTCTTCACTGCTTCAACGAAGTATTTTGGGAACAACGTTTTCTTTCCACATCCATCCATGTGGAACATCTGATCGTAAATTGGTTTAGCTACTTCGAACCTTATCACCTGCCCTTGGTGAGGTAGATCTTGATGTCTAGTTGACTTCTCATCCGTTTTCTCCAGTCGCACGCCAGCCTGCGTGTCAATTTTCCCTTTGAATAGGCAGCTATGGTTTCCCCCTTCTTCTCAAGAACACTTTGGATATGATTACCGCTTTTGTCTGTTCCTTCCCGAAGCCATGTGTGGACGATTATGGCATTGTAGCGCCTACCAACGGGAGTTTGATGATCCAGTCTCCCCATGAATTCTCTGTACCCAAGTTCAACGTCCGCGCGGTCGCACAACATGAAGGGCGAGCTCGGAGCATCTTCCTCAATAAAAAGCGTGAAAATACAGCTCACCCCTATTTACTCGCAAACCGTTGTATATTAAGGAGCACTTTTCTACGTTCGCATCGGGCACGCGGTTGATGTGTACGTGACGGAAACAACGGTGCACAAATCCAGGTAACGGGGTTTTCGACCTTCCAAAATTCAATCCCGGCAAGATGGGACCACCCTAGGCGTCGTTTTGCCATTCGTTTCCCGGATTTTTTGACCCAGTGCCTTTAAAAGGCGGTCTTTTGTTTCAGTAACTCACCCCCCCAGAATGACTTGTGCAAAAATCCAGGTAACTCCCCGATGTTACCTACTTATTTGAACGACTGATGTAAAGCACTTGTTACCGACTCGTGTAACTGTTGCAGACACGTCTTCCGGCAGGAGCAATACCAATACACATGCGTGTACCTTGGCCAATAATCGGAGCGTCGATGCAAAATTCAAACAGAGATGTCTCATGCGAGTGGAAGCGGCTCTATTGACCATACAAAGGAAGAAACGCGAGACTATTTGTCTCGCTTCTCCCGTATATTGATAGTAGTAGAGTTATAATTTATGGCCTACCAGCTGAATATTCAAATGGACCACGACTACATCCATGCACCGTGAAGACAGACAAGGCTACAGTACCACCTATCCCAATTGGCTAACAGCTCGAATCTCCACCAAAGGCGTCACAACCATCAAGGTTAGTCCAATTCCGTTCATCAGAATTCTGACCGAAGCTTCCCATGTGGGTTAAATAATAATGAATGTCTGTCAGTAATAGTTCCTCCGTCCGTTCATGTCGTTTCATGATGCATTGATGTGCTCTGTCTCTTGTTGTGGGCTCGTATTTCAAGAATAAGCGTTGGTCCAGACGCAACAGTTGTGGCCAATGACAAGCCACCACCTGACGCGGGAGGTGGCTCCCCAAGAGTTCCGTCCACCTCAGTTTCGTCAACATAGCCCAGATTGTAGTACATCTCTTGCTCGAGTTCAAAGAAGGTGCGGCTACCCAGGTCCATCTGAAGCCACAAAACAGGTTCCCACGTCCGTGCTGCCTCTGGTTAGCCCTTCCAAACCAGTGTTATGTTCCCTCACGGCGCATGTCAGCAAGGCTGCAGAAACAGCGGGCCCGTCGCTGCTTAACACGGGCGCATACCGCTCCTCGTTAAGGAAATTACCCCTTTCGTGATAGAGGCGACGGGTGGCTTCGCGATCAAGTTCCTAAAGAGAACTGCTAGGGAAGCACCGGCCTCTCACTGGGGAACTAGGGAAATCCGAAGTTGATGACGGCCAAACTGGCAGTCACGTTGATGTGCCACAACGTGAAGACACACACACACACACACACAAATGTGACAGATAGCCCACCGGCCGGGAAGTGAAGATGCTGGGGACCGGCCGGGGAATTCACCGCATCCTGGAGTGCGTCACAACCTGGGTTAATGCCCTCCGTCAGTTCATGTCGCTTCATGATGCGTTGATTCGCTTCCCAAGTCGAGAGTTTCGCAGTGTCCTGCTCCCTGTTCCCGCTCCGACTGTGCTTTCTTTCAATAGCTCCCACTCTTAAGAGTCCAATTCCATTCATCCGAATTCCTACTCCAAAGAGGCAGCGGAGCAGGAGGAGAGGATAAAGAAGGAAGGAAAACCCCAGGACGAGTATGATCGAGCTCTAGAGGCGCCTCTAGCTAAGAATTCGAAACAAAAATAGACCAACACTACAAAAAATACCAGCAAAAACGCGCCGCATTACATCCTTTGGGAACATTTTGTAATTTGGCATGCCAAGTGTGTGGCACTGCCTGAGTTGTGCCCCACGCCCTATCTATGGGCTGTGTATATAGGCGTACGGGCAACATAATGCTACCACAAGATCTAGGGGACCAAAAAACCAATCAGGTTGTGGTTGTTCTTATGTTCTTTCACTGTGGCTGCGGTTTCTCTCAGTGACTCAGTTCTTCCGGGTTGTTCTCAGTGTTCTTCCACTGTGACGTCACTCCCAGAGTTTCCTGGGAACCGAAGCCATCGGGGTGGTGGTCATGGAAGGACTGGACGTTCCCGTTACTTCGGCTCAATGAGTATGCGTCATCGCAAAATGGCTCGACACCTCGAGCGATGTGTTCGCCAAGGCTAGGGTTTGAAGTTTGCCGGTATCGGGTACCCGCGGCCCGGTACGGCACTGAGTGCCTGGCACATACACCCCCAGTGGGTCCCCCACAACACCGCGCGCAAGCGTTTCGTTAGGTACTAAGGAATTGTTAAGCTTGAGATTAGTGCATCTCAGGATAGGAAGAGTAAGCCAGTGGACGTTTATGGCCAAGTGTCTATTCCCATATTAAGCCGTCTGCGTGCGAGTTGGAAGGGTAAGATTTCCTTGGGAACAGCAGGTGCTACCGAACGCCTTGTGCAGAACATACATTTCTCCCCATTTTGTTTCCTGAAGTTCTATGGGGCTGGTGGGCTATCTGTCACATGTGTGTGTATGCGTGTAGGACTACTGTATCAACTGGGTGTTTCCTTCTCATGTCTTCTTGTCCGGTAACTGTCGTTCTGACGTTTACATTGATACCCAATACCGTCTTCTAAGTATTCGGCGGTGCTGAAGGATGGTGGATGTTGCAACCTGTGATAGTAGTAGTGTGTATTACTAATGGCCTACCGGCTAAGTGGAAATGTGATGAGGGAATGGTTACTTGTCCTCAATACAATCCGAAGCATTTGATCAGTACTGTAATCTAATACCGTGCAGTTCGAGTCCAGATGAAGGCTATTCGTGGCGTCCTAGGTGTTGGAGTGCTGATCGGCGGCATTGCCGGTAAGGTTTGCTCCATTTGATCACCGAACTTCTCAATGCTTCGACATAAAGTATAAGTTTGCAGCAGTTGCCAACGCGGACTGTGACTCCGGCACTATCGAGCGCATCTCCATGTCACCCGCCAATTGTCATCCGGGCTGCGATGGGTCGTGCTCGCAGGCATACCGACTCACTACCAGTGGCGACACAGGCACGTTTGAGCCGAAGGGTGCAAGTGACTGCAGTTGCTTTACTTTTCAAGTCGATTACGACTCCAACTCCAAAACTCTGAGTTGGGTTTTTGCCGGTCAGAACGCCGAAGGTTTTGCGGATGACGAGAGAGTCCGTATGGACCTTCGGGATGGCTCCTGTACGCTGAAATACATCGTAACAGATGGCTGTGTCCTCGGGGTCGCCTCCGCTACACCTTCACCTACAGCCAGTCCATCGATGAGTCCTTCGTCGACTGTGTCGTTGTCAGTGACTCCTTCTGGAAGTCCGACAACGTCCCGTAGTCCATCAACAAGTAGCACTCCCTCACCGACGTTTATTGGCCCCTCCATTGCTACTCCACAAATCCTGATCAACAACAAAAAAAGTGGGGAGGCAGCGGTCCTCCCATGTGGAAAACAAGGAATTGACGTGACCGTATTGAGCGATAGAACATTCAACGCGGTCTCTATTAATATCGGAACTGTTGTCATTGGCACCTATCCTTTCTTAGGGACGAATACTACACGAGGGAGAGTGACGGGAATGAAGATGAGAGATGTTAATGGAGACTCGGAAACTGACGCTATACTTCGTTGGATTGGGCCTATTGGCATATCAATCTATAACGAGACAGTGGCTTTACTAATAACGGGTTTAACAGACCAAGATCTGCAATTTGAGGGTGCGGTAGAAGTTCGGGTAGTTGGCAACCAGTTTAGGCAACGAGAGCTTGAGATTGCCGAGCGGCTCTAACTACTGTACTACTGGGAGGGTACACGAACACAATGAGCTGACGTTTCAAGAGTAGTAATCTGGTCGGTTGGCAGGCCTTCATCAGGACCCGGGAAGCGGTGGGTGTACCGCCGAGCTGATGGCGATTTCAGAGTCCCCCGCCAATTGGCTTGTCTCCGAGACGTACAGTGTACCCGGGAAAACTTGGGGACAGTACTATTAACTATACAACCTCTATTATGAATTATTACTGCATTGATACAAATCTATATCAGTTAAAGCATTGACTTACGGCCATTATGCTATAAACAGGCCAGATATCTACCAAATGTGGCGGGATTCCTCCCTAGATCCCTTGGTAGCACGTTCATTTGGATAGTAGGGCATGGGTGCCGAGAAGATATCATAGGAAAGTAAGGGTGCATATTCTTGTAGTTATTTCCCTTACCGTTGATATAGGAGTCGTATCTGCTGGCAGATTGGCGCGGACAGCAATGCAAATTGCTGCTTTGATGATAGACAGCAGCATAAGCGGGCTATCTGTCACATTTGTGTGTGTGCATAAGCAGGAGTTGACAACAAAACTATGGGAAAAGTCTAAAAACCAGAAGTTAATCCAGGAAGAAAAAGCGTCTTTTACCCTACGTATCACCTGGAAATTCCAACACAAGGCTAGCCTAAATCAAGATCTATCCATGTCGGAGCATCGGCTATGGAAGGATCATAAATCGAAAACTGCCTTATGATGACGAAGATGAGACATCGGAAAATAATGAGAAAGGAGAAGCAAGTGGGCAGGGCTACTTTTGCAGTAGGCCCCTCTAAATTCTTAACATCCAGAGTGGCAGAAGAGCGAAAGAGAAGGAGAGATGCAAGTAATCACTATGACAAACTCGACAGTCAAGCGAACAAAATTGTACAACATGTTGAAGGAATGTTTTTGTACCGGAACAGCTCCTCGCAAGCTACGTGTATACGGTATTAGGCAGGATTTCTGGTCACCTAGGACCGCGTCAAACAACCCAATGGGTCATGGTTTCTCTTGCTTAGACTGGCCGCCTAGAGCTACGCACACGTTAGATGATGTCGAGAGGTTTATCGACTTCAGGCTCCACGACAAGCGGATCCTCGTCCACTGGAAGGGCACACACACACAAATGTGACAGATAGCCCGAGCGGTTCCGTGTAGGGTTCATCCCACACACGGTCTACCGTAGCTTACAGATTCGACCTCTTCTGGCAGGAGCAATACTAATACTCACAGCCACATTGGTTTTTCCAAAAATCGCTGTAGAGCATACGCCATCATGCCATACGGCCATACCAGGTACATAGATTAATACGACGCACTATTGAGTCCGCAACACCCTCGCTTTCATCTCTGAAACTGTTGACTTATAGTTCTGAGTAAACCTCGCACTAGTAGAACAGCATTCCTCCAAGAAGTCCAAGAGGCTTGGCAAGAGCAACGGGCCACACTGCTTCACAAAAACTTACCAACGTGAAGTTGTGTTCAAACGCACGGGCAGACAACAAGGGGAGCGCGAAGGGCAACAAAAAGGGTGTTGCAATATAACGGTTGACCACAAAACAAAAGGAATTCACTACACATAGACAGCTTCGTAGACGTGTTATCTGGCGTGGGATTGCCAACTGTTCACTAGTACACGTGAATTGAAGAGTGCTTGTTTTTCTCCTCTCCCTAAAGGGGAATAGCGAAAGAACTTAGGGTGAATAAAGTGACAGGAGGTTCAAAATGCCGAACTCGGACCCAGAACTTACGGTTATCTCCCAGCGCTTTGCATACTCTTTAGGATGCCCTGAGAGTGACATACGGGAGGCACTTGAGCTCCATGATGAGCTGTTGGATGCGTTCGTTTCTGGCGACTCTCCGGGAAAGCTATTTGGGTGGCTCGAGAAAACCAAAGAGGTAACTTTCCCACACAAACGGTCACATCATATAGGAATTCCCTTTGACAGCTCGTTAATACGCATCTGCAGGGGAAGGAAATTCGAGTATCAGCATTTATTGAACAGGCAAAGGAAAATGCGAAAGTTGCGTATGCGCTACGGATCGATGATAAACAGGTACGTTGCATTTTACGTAGGAAGTCTACGCTGTCAGATCCTATCTGTATTCACTTGAACAGAATATCGTCTTTGGAGAAGTAGGAACAAACAAGATTTCGTTTATACAAAACGAACTGGCGCAAGTCTTTTCGGACTCGCTTTCCAAAAAGCAAGACTGGGGATACGATGAAGACAGAGGAAGTCCTGTGAAGACACACTTGGGGAAGGTCCTCGAACACCTCGACGAAACTCAATCGACGAATGCTCTGACTACTCCTCTCCCGAAGGGTAAGTTTCAATACACAGTAAAAGGGACAAACTTCCTCTTGTATCGGCAAGAATCCTTCCTGCAGGTGAAGGTGTAGAATTGGCGAAAGAGTTGCTAAGCCAAGTCCAAACTCAAGACGGGAGAGAGAGAAAAGTGTCCCTTCCAAAGGAGAAAGCGATGCTATTGACGGGTATGATTGTGCTAGCGAATTGACTGAAATTTGAAGAAAGGATTTTTTTTTAACTATTTGGTCATACAGGCACTGCCGAAGAGTGGATTGAAATAATCAAACGCGAAATCGACTCGTCTACTGCGCAGGCTCCTGAACAGATGCCACGGGACAAAGCGGGGCCACTAGACATTTTGAACAACTGGCGCAGAAGAATGCAAAAGTTTGAAGCGCTAACAGAGCAGCTACGCAGCTCGGACTGTCGAGCAATTATCATGTCCCTCCATTTCATGACGAAGGGCAGGGTTTCAACAGATCTGGCTCTTCACTTCATCACTTCCGTTTTGAGAGCATGGAAAAAGCTCGATATCCAAGTCACTGAAATTGCCAATGAGGCGAGAGATATAGTAAAATATCTTTTTACGTTGTCGAAATTTCTTAATGGATTCGAAGGGAGTACACCCGCTGCTATTGTAGACACTCTTCCTGCATTATTTCGACAGTTGCAGCTGGTATACTGCATTGCACCATATTTCGCCACTCCAGCAAGGATGTCTGACCTGCTCGGACGCATAGCAGATCAGCTCGTAGGAGCTTGTCGGCGCCGTTTGGAGAACGTTCCTGGTAATACAGGCGAGAAAATGTTTCAAAAAGACCCAATCCAACTTACGATGGCTCTGAATGAGAACCTTGCTGCTGTTAAATGCTTCAAGCATATTTTTAAGGAGACTAAGGCAAACATTGACCCAGCGGCCGGTGACAAACCATGGGACGACTTCGATGAAGAAAGCATCTTTAGGGAGCTCGCTCCAGCGAAACGACGCATGACCAAACTGCATAGTCTCTTCTCTACCATAGCCGACTTTAATCAGCTCACGGCGGAGAAAATTGAAGGGATGAACGTCGTAGCCGACAGCTACAGAAAAATTTGTTCACAGTTCCAGGCCAAGCGCCATGATTTATTCGCATACAATAAGGATTCTTTTGATTTGGACTTTACAGCGTTTAATGCCCAGATCAATGGTCTTGAAGCAAGTATTCTGGAATTCATAAGGATTTCTTTTGAAGACCTCAAGGCGGTTAACCCAGCTCTCGATCTCTGGGAGAAGTACAACTCAGTATTCCGGCGCCCGGCTCTGCAAGAGTATCTGCAAACCCGGTTGCAGTACATTTTCTCAAAATTTGGAGTGGAGATAGAGCGTGTCCAACAGCTATATGAGGAAAACAAGCATGCTCCACCTCGTCCAAGGAATATGCCTCCAGTTGCAGGGAACATATCATGGGTACGGTTGCTATTCAAAAGGATTGAGGCCCCCATGCAAAAGTTTGAGAAGTATCCAGATCTCTTGAAATCGCCAATGGCCCGAAAAATCATCAAGTCGTACAACACAGTCGCCCGAACTTTAGTTACTTTCGAATACTTGTGGTATCAGGCGTGGAACGATAGTATAGAGAG
>LVLI01001841.1:0-10980 GCA_001687465.1 Halocafeteria seosinensis | reverse complement strand
ACTAGGCGTGCGAGGTAACACACTTGGCAAAGGCTCGTCTTAGAGCTGAATAGACAAATGTCGATATACCAACGTACCTGCTCCAGTGACTTGAGTCCTCGAAAAGAGGGTTGTCTCATGTTTTTAATAGGCATTTTTCGCGGTGGAGTGTTGTTTCCGGATACTCGAAGTCAGCTCTTTCAAGCAGATAATCACTTGTCCACGTTTCGTGTCTTCGTTTCCTTTTCAATGCTGAAAGCCTCTCTCTGTGTGGGTTGAGACGAATAGAGCAATCCCGGCCAAAAGCCATATTATAGTCGCTTTTGCGTTGAGATTCTGTGTCGAGAACCACGAGTGTGACGTTGGGATCAACAGTGAGGACGCTGCTACTGCGGATCCTCTGGAGAAGGGAGGAAGTGAGTCAAGTGACTCAGAGATGTAGAAGCCATGGAGGCATACTGTAGTTGATCTGAATACCGGACATCATTGATGATGATGTGTCCCTTCCTTATCACAGTCAGTCGCCATGCCCTGAGCAAAGTGCATTCTGGGACTGGGGATATATCGTAGGCTTGATCAGCCTTCCGATGCTTGTTATTGTTCAACGGTACTGAAACAATGCGATTGGAGGTACTTATACGAGTCTGCGAATTAGTGGGAGTCCACTATGGGGCGCAAAGCGACGGGAGATTGGTGCGGAGCTCGATTATACTGTACAACATCGAGGGTATTGGCGAGTCAGTGCCTAATATGTTCTGCTCAGCTATCCGTCCACTATTGTGTAAGGTGTTTGCATTTGCGTAGTGGCTCTGTCATACGGGTTGGGGTTCGCTCAATTCGTAGAGCAGCGGATGTCATGTATGGTATGTCATGTGTGGTCAAGGAGCGTCAGTCACACATTTGTTGTCATTAGCGCCCCTAGTGCCTAGAGCATCCGGAAACGAGAAATGGACAAGCGGAGTCTTTGTTTCTTTGCTTGTCATCTTGTGTCGTTGTGTATCCCGGAGTCCGGTAGGGCTTCGTCAGCTGTCAGATGGGAGTAAATTTCGCCAAACAGTGCCGCTCGCGCACTGGATGCAGTTTGCAACTAGCGATTCCATCTGGAATGGTGCAAGTTCTGGCGCAGATGCGAAACAAAAGACAAGTTCCTGGTCGCAATCTTGTTGCGGCAAGTCGCAATCCTTCAACAAGAAGCTCCGAGTGGGCAAACGGCGTATTTAGTTCCCCTCATGAGTTTGTTTGTCGTGAGTTAATTGAGTCCAATGATTAGATTTACCTCGATACAAAAGAGTCGAACTGTGTTTTTCATTGGAAAAAGGTCTGGCATTGTTGTATAGAACAGAGGTTTCGACAACAAACTAATCGCAAGCAGGAATAAGAGGCACCGTGCTGGTCAGAAAACAAGAAGACAGAAGGAATTGCCATAGCAGAACGAATGGGTGCGGAAAAGAAAAACAGCAAGAGAGTATATATAGAATGGACGGAATCGAACATTAAAGGAGCACAGCGCTAAATCAGCAGTAGCCGCCGCAAAAAGTCCTCCGTGTACTGACAGTACCGAGTGTGTGGGTGTACACTGTACAGGTGCTCTTAAGGATGCAAGTTGCTTGGAAGGCAACCCGAGGGAATGCATGTTTTTTTACGATCCTATTGATACTCGTAGTGGTCGATTTCGTGGGCATGGTAGCCGGCGAACGCATGCTGAGCACAGCGGATTACATGGACCCTAACTTAGGCGGCGCTGACCCTGAGTGGGCTGGATACTACTTTGAGACGGGGGTGAACATGAGTGTGACTGCATTGGTTGGAACAGGAAATGAACCCAATGTAAACGAGTACCACGTGGCTTTGTTCGCGGCTACATTGTGGGAGCCTGGACTTTGTCCCGTTGGGGTCACGACTGCGTGTAAACGAGTCACGCTCCATGAAGTGGTAGCAAATACTACGGGTCCAAGGGGAAACGTAGGTAATCGGATTCTAGAACTGGACACAGGAACATGCTTGCGAGCTTCTCAAGGGTATTTTATCGGAAGATCGTTAATCCCTGAGACGGGCACGCGGTTCGAACGAGCTGGAGCGCTCGGCTCGGATAATGTCGACGACTTAATACAAGACCATTACCTGCGCCATTGGGAGCCAACGAACAAAGCGTGGCTGGCCGACGTAGTGGGCCGACCAGAAGATGCAGTGGGAACGCGACTCTCAGAGTACACCGATCCCAAAGCGGAAATATTGGGGTTCAATTATAGTGTTGTGGACACGTGCCATCTCACGTTTGACACCGTCCTTCCGTCAGCTACATGGAATCCCATTATTGGGAAGAATGCGTCTATTAGTGCGTCGGCTTCGATGAGCCCGTCGCTTTCATCAACTAGCAGCTCGTCGCTCTCTGCATCTCCTTCGTTCTCCTCAACTACTAGTGGCTCGGTATCTCCGACGGCTTCCCTTTCAGCAACTGTCAGTGCGTCCTATTCCGCAACTACTAGTGGCTGGGTATCTCCTACGGCTTCCCTTTCAGCAGCTGTCAGTGCATCCTATTCTTCGACTCCTTCGGTCTCCGCAACCACCAGTGGCTCGGCATCTCCGATGGCTTCTCTTTCAGCAACTCTCAGTGCCTCCTTTTCTACGACTGCTTCGTTCTCCACCTTGACTTGGTCATCTGCAACTGGCGCGGGAAATTCGTCACTAACATCAACAGAGTCCATGCTATCGTCTTCTCCTGCCCGTCCGAAGGAAGATGATGAACTGCCCGGAAAAGATGCGGATGTACGGCCCAAAGGGTTTAATATTTCTGTTGCCCGAGGTGCTAGTTTGCTCGAACCTGTGGAGAAATCTCTTTTTATTTTAAGCGGGGAAGAAACCAAATGGAGTTGCTTTGTTTCTCCATCATTGAGAGGCATTATTTCGTTTTCTTCCCCAAAAGAAGGTAGTGGCGATAAGCAGGTCAGGATCAAATTCGTAGTTTCCTCATTACCCAAAGGTGTTACGCTTGGGGAATTGACAGTTCGGTTTTTTTCCTCGCCGCAATCCCAGGAAGATATAGTTTTACCAGTCCAGCTGCATGTCCATCAGGGGATTCTTGTTGTTGGTACGTCGCTAATATCGTCTGAGAAGAGTGCAAGTATGAAGGAGGAAAGAAGGTTTGTGCGATTATACAATGCTGGAGACTATCCAGTGCACTGGAACAGCTTTGTTGTCCTGGATGATGGCAATACCCTGGGCATCAGCCCATGGGTGGAAGGTGATCATAACGGTTCCATTCCGGGAGGAAGCGAGTCTGCCCTTGAAGTGACATTGATTCCTCGCAACACTGAAGCTTCTGGGCTTTACTTTGCGTGTCTTTGCATTCATACAAATGCGTGGGATATAAAAGTAGCCGGCTCCCGAGAGGAAGCCTGCGATCTAAGGTGTGGATCAAAGATCCATATTGAGGTCCGTCTCACAATTACGTCTGTATTCCTATGCAACCAGTTTCCGACCGAAGTTCCACTACGACCGCTTGAACGGAAACGTCTCCGCATCAGTATCGTGAATACGGAGCTTTCTACTATTCAAGTTCGGCCTTTCAATTTCTCATTAGCTATTTTCAACGAGTCTACGACGAACAAAGTGCCAAGGAACCAATCTGATATCACGACCGAAATTGTTCCGCTGCAAGTGAAAGAAACAAGCAACGGCTCGCAGCTTTCATCATGGATGTCATTTACGCCCTCCTCTTTCTCTTTGGCACGCGGTTCCTCGCGGGATCTCACACTGTCTGTTGGATATCCTTCCCGGATGCTCCCACTAAAGAGGTTTCAAGAGAGTAGGTCTAAGGAAGATGTTATGAAAGTAAAGCCTGGGCGTTTCCATGTAGATTTTAGTGTAGGGGTCAATGTTAACATTGGCAGCCGCTTGGGACCTTCGGGCGTGATGGATGACAGTGTAGGAAGGGTCATAGAGCTGAACTTTGTTCCAGGTGAGGCTACACGTGTGTACTCATTTCTCGAGATTTCGGACGACGAGTCGGCTGTTCGGAATACAATAGTTGGGGTCGTACACCTACGTGATGCATTTCAGTATCCCAATGCGTCTGCGAAATACTCAAGTATAGGTGCTGTTACAGACGGGGACTTACCAGTTCTTTCAGTGCATTTGAAGACACTGGAGGCGAGAACGAGCCTGGAGCCGATACAGTACACAAGTACAAGTCGTCTGACCGAAGGTACAGTGGTAACATCGCTTGAGCTGAGTTTCCAATTTATATCTGTTGGTAGAGCGTCGTTTGACATTACGTTAAATGGTGATTCCATTTCCAACAGCCCGGTCAACTTTACTTCCTTAGCTGCAAAGTGTAACCTCAAGAACGAAGTGGAGGACCAAACTGGTACAGGGTGCTTATGTGTAGCTGGACACTATAGGAACGACGAGGACGAATGTGTTCCTTGTCCTGAAGGAACACGACAAGCTATAGCGTCAAATACCGGTCATTGTGAGTCTTGCTCAGATGGATCGTTCTCCCTAGTAGGAGCGACCCAATGCCACAAATGTCCTCCTAAAGGTGTGCAATGCGCACGCGGCCGACTGTCTATGCAAACTGGATATTGGTGTCAAAGTTGTTCCGGCGTCAGCATCGACCGATCAAACAGAGAGCAACTAGTCAATAACTTAATTGAAGGAGAATCTGTAGCTTTTTATCACTGTATCGTTCCTGAGGCGTGCATTGTTAATCAAAGTGCGTTTGTGACAAAGTGCCGGGAGGGATATCATGGCGAAGTTTGTGGGTATTGTGACATTGGTTACCTGAAAATGTTGGATGGAAGCTGTGCCAAATGCCCCGAGGGGTATTCAAATAGGACTGTAACAGCCATGAGTGCTGTGGCTGTCATAATGATTTTGATTGCGTTGACGGTATATTCAACCAAGAAGTCTGCGTGGGAAAAGGAATCCCAGGATAAAAGCAAAGGGGAAAGTCAAAAGATAGTTGGGAAAACGCGGCGGATTCTCGATATTCAAGTACTAAACGTAGCTGATCCTCGTGAGCGAGCGCAGTTAATCCATGATTATTATAGTCG
The DNA here is from genome assembly GCA_001687465.1 of Halocafeteria seosinensis. Taxonomy (NCBI): domain Eukaryota; class Bigyra; order Bicosoecida; genus Halocafeteria; species Halocafeteria seosinensis. Next base: position 5,947 of record LVLI01001841.1, on the reverse strand, counting down.
CAACGGACATTGGGAATCACTCAAGCGCTTGCTTTTAATCTTTATTGATTATCTCCAGATTTCGTCTGTTTTACATCAGATGGAAATTAGCCCGTTCGTTGGACCGTTGGAGTGGTTGAATGGTGTCGCTCGGGCATCTACGATGAATCCGTCTAATGCCTCCCCCATACGATGCGCCACCGACACGTCAGCGTTTGAAGTGGCCGTTTCAGTAATGCTAAGCCCGTTCATTCTGATATCTACACTGCTGCTGCTTCATGCAATGGTAGAGTTGAAGCGTTCGAAGCGAAAATTCCGCCCGAACCGCTGGGCAACGGATGCAATGTTCTCGATGATCATAATACTTAACCTCATCCATATGGCGGTGACGGATGTAACCTTAAGGAGTTTAGACACTCATTCGGAGCAGATTGGATCTTCTAGTCGCGCTCGGATCGATATAGGGATAGAAACATCGAGCTCAAAGTTTGGTACGCTACGGGTAGTGAGTTTTTTCTCGCTGTTCGTCTTTGTGTTCGGCGTACCAATATTTGTTGGAATGTTCTTACGTTGGTGGCATAGCAAAGCGAGGACACCAAAACTGTACAAGGAACTGCTAAAATTCGTCGGTGGATTTCGATTGAGCGGTTATGGATACCTGTGGGAACCTCTGGTTTTGCTCCGGAAGTTGTTTCTACTGATTGTTGCAGTGTTTTCAAGCAGTCCTGTGGATCAAATGGTGTTAGGAACTGGTATCCTTTTATTCTCATATATCTGTTTGGCATATTTTCGCCCCTTTTATGCGTCTTCTTTGAATCATTTAGAAGGCCTAATGATAATGGTATCGGCACTGAACTTTTACCTTGGGCTCCTGCTGCTTCCGGTTGGTGATGAAGGTGAAGCTAGAATCAACCAGTCAATTGTGGCCCCTAAATACGTAACGGCTGGATTCCAAATGATCTTCGTCCTGGCAGCTGCGAGTGTCATGGTGCTTCTGATTCCCGGAGCGGCTAGTAAGATATCTCTCGCCTTATCTAGGAAACTGGCTTTGGTTGGGGCGAAGTGGAAACAGGTGTCTGAGCGTTTTAAAAGCTTCCGCGGACATACAGAAGACAACCAAGTGGGTATTGATTTACAACCAAAGGATGGCACAGGCCATCCAAAGCGTGCTGATGTACACAACATGGTTGCATCGCATGGCAATCCGCTATTTGGAAAAGGTGATTTGCGTTCGGGGGAGAGATCACTGCCTCCAAACAAAGCTACGCCTGTATCCAGACAAGGCGACTCAACGTCGTCGTCTCCAAGAAAGGGAGCCGCCCCACGAACTGTACGAAGGCGAAGGTCAAAGACCCGAAATGAGACGCTACGTTCGATGCAAAGACTAGAGGAGGTTTCAACCCGTACAGGCTTAGTTGTACGGTACAATCGTCCGGCGAAGAGATTTGCCGACCGCCCCTCTTCGAGCACGCAGCAGGAAAGGCAAGTTAGTAGAGATTCTAGGTCCAGGACTAATCGCTCCGGAACAAAGAGTCAAGCCCCATCTCCTGTTTCCGGCACCAATATTAACCCGTTAGATTTTTCGTCGCCCCGTGGTTACAGTAAATAACTCAAACCAGACAGCTTAGTGGGCGCATTAATCAATAACGCGATTGAGCGGACGTATACGAACGTGCGAATTATGGCGCCCATGTCCAGCGGTTCCTACACTTGTAGCAAACGTGTCACCCATTGTTGACCCATGTCATCTGGGGCCAAGGAGCCACCTAGTGACTGAAGTTTGGGGAAAAGAGAAACGGACAGGTTCATCCTTTGTTTTCAGCTTGTTGTCTTGTGTCATTGTGTATCGTGGAGTCCAGTAAGGCTTCGTCAGCTGGGAGGAATCTCCAGCACCGCTGTCGGCAACCTCACAGCTTAGAAGCAGCGATGAGGTTAGATTTGAGCTACCCCGATTGGTCTGTTTTAGATGGCAATCCCATTCCCAGCTCTTGCCGGTGAGCGCCATAAGCCATGTTTCCATGTGTGCAGCAGCAAGTTGTGCCAGTTTTAACCGGCATTGCTGTGCAAGGTCACGAATTTCGGCTCTGCCGAGGAGAGATCCAAGAAGAAAGATGCCTATCCTGTGACTATGGTAAAAAGGCAGTTCTCCCGGAAGGAAAACTGTAGTTTGCAACTGGAGATTTCAGCTGAGATTGTAAGTTCTGGCGGAGATGCAAACGACGGGTTCCTGGTCGCAATCCTGTTGCGGCAAGTCGCAATCCTAGAAGCTTCAAGGTGATCTCGCAAGACGTTCCGAGCGGGGTGAATGGCGTATTTAGTCCCCTCATGAGTTTGTTTATCGAGTTCAATGGCTGGGTTTGGATTGATGCGAGAGAGTTGAAAATGTTGCTACCTGGGTATATTTTATGGAGGGTTACGTCAGACCGACATGGCTTTTTCGCCTGCGGAGCACGGATTCCTCAACGACTTAACCGCAACTAAGAAAGGGACAGAAGCCGTCAGGATACAAGAAGGAACAAAGGAAAGTACATATAGCGAGGATGAAATGGGGAAAATCAATCGTGAAGGAGGCGCCGCGCTAGAGCAGCATCATCAGTGTTACGCAGTTACTGCTACGAGAAGTACGGATTCTCTCTAGAATGAAAAGTGCTAGGAGAACAACCCGGTGGGATGTATTCTTCTTTGCGATGTTTGCAATCATTGCAATCGAGTACCATGGGTGTATAACAGTCGGGATACGCACTCTGGATACCGGAGCTTACCATGCGGTCAACGCACAGGACGCTGACCTCGAGTGGGCCGGGTACTATTTCGAACCTGAAGTGAACATGAGTGTTACTGCCTTGGTTGGAGGAAAGGACTTTGAAGGTGCAAATGAGTACCACGTTGCTTTGTTCTCTGCGACTTTGCAGGAGCTATCAAACACGGTCACGCTCCACGAAATAGTGGCAAATACCACGGGTCCTCGGGGAAGCGAAGAAAACCGGATTTTGGAATTGGACACAGCCGCATGCTTGCGAGCTTCGCAAGGCTATTTTATTGGAAGATCATTAATCCCTGGTACAGGCTTGGGATTTTATGAAGCAGGTGGTGCATTCAGCTCTTCAATAGTAACAGCAATTAAAGAGGCCCACTCCTTACGTGACTGGGAGCCAGTGGGAAAAGTATGGCTGGCCAATGTGACAGGTCAACCAGAAGATGCAGTGGGAACGAAGTTGTCAAGCTTTATCGTGAAAAATGAAGCACTGGGGTTCAATCACGCTCTTGTGGACAGTTGCTCTTTCACGGTTGACGTCGTCCTACCATCGCCGTCCTCAAGTCTCGCTTCTAGCCCCAATGCATCTGGCACCACCTCGCGATCTTTCACTCCCGCGTTCTCAGCAACCAGCAGTCTATCGGGTTCGGTTACCCCGGTAATGAGCAGTATGTCGGGCTCTGTTACACCTTCGTATTCGACAACCACCAGTAGTTCGGCGTCGTCAACAGTATTTCCGACGACCCGGTTATCGAACTCTCCTTCTGGTTCATATGCTCCTGCGAGTGCTGTAGTGTCAAGTTCGTCTGCCACGGGAAGGGGCAGCGCTTCAATGATACCAAAATCAAGCTCTTCTTCCCGTCCGGCGGAAAGTGACGACCTTCAGAAACATGCTAATGTGCAGCCTCAAGGGTTTAATATTTCTGTTGCCCGAGGTGCTAGTTTGCTAGAACCTGTGGAGAAATCTCTTTTTATTTTAAGCGGGGAAGAAACCAAATGGAGTTGCTTTGTTTCTCCATCATTGAGAGGCATTATTTCGTTTTCTTCCCCAAAAGAAGGTAGTGGTGATAAGCAGGTCAGGATCAAATTCGTAGTTTCCTCATTACCCGAAGGTGTTACGCTTGGGGAATTGACAGTTCGGTTCTTTTCCTCGCCGCAATCCCAGGAAGATATAGTTGTACCAGTCCAGCTGCATGTCCATCAGGGGATCCTTGTTGTTGGTACGTCGCTAATATCGTCTGAGAAGAGTGCAAGTATGAAGAAGGAAAGAAGGTTTGTGCGATTATACAATGCTGGAGACTATCCAGTGCACTGGAACAGCTCTGTTGCCCTGGATGGTGGCAATACCCTGGGCATCAGCCCATGGGTGGAAGGTGATCATAACGGTTCCATTCCGGGAGGAAGCGAGTCTGCCCTTGAAGTGACATTGATTCCTCGCAACACTGAAGCTTCTGGGCTTTACTCTGCGTGTCTTTGCATTCATACAAATGCGTGGGATATAAAAGTAGCCGGCTCCCGAGAGGAAGCCTGCGATCTAAGGTGTGGATCAAAGATCCATATTGAGGTCCGTCTCACAATTACGTCTGTATTCCTATGCAACCAGTTTCCGACCGAAGTTCCACTACGACCGCTTGAACGGAAACGTCTCCGCATCAGTATCGTGAATACGGAGCTTTCTACTATTCAAGTTCGGCCTTTCAATTTCTCATTAGCTATTTTCAACGAATCTATGACGAACAAAGTGCCAAGGAACCAATCTGATATCACGACCGAAATTGTTCCGCTGCAAGTGAAACACACAAGCAACGGCTCGCAGCTTTCATCATGGATGTCATTTACGCCCTCCTCTTTCTCTTTGGCACGTGGTTCCTCGCGGGATCTCACACTGTCTGTTGGATATCCTTCCCGGATGCTCCCGCTAAAGAGGTTTCAAGAGAGTGGGTCTAAGGAAGATGTTATGAAAGTAAAGCCTGGGCGTTTCCATGTAGATTTTAGTGTAGGGGTCAATGTTAACATTGGCAGCCGTTCGGGACCGTCGGGCGTGATGGATGACAGTGTAGGAAGGGTCATAGAGCTTAACTTTGTTCCAGGTGAGGCTACACGTGTGTACTCATTTCTCGAGATTTCGGACGACGAGTCGGCTGTTCGGAATACAATAGTTGGGGTCGTACACCTACGTGATGCATTTCAATATCCCAATGCGTCTGCGAAATACTCAAGTATAGGTGCTGTTACAGACGGGGACTTACCAGTTCTTTCAGTGCATTTGAAGACACTGGAGGCGAGAACGAGCCTGGAGCCGATACGGTACACAAGTACAAGTCGTCTGACCGAGGGTACAGTGGTAACATCGCTTGAGCTGAGTTTCCAATTTATATCTGTCGGTAGAGCGTCGCTTGACATTACGTTAAATGGTGATTCCATTTCCAACAGCCCGGTCAACTTTACTTCCTTGGCTGCAAAGTGTAACCTCAAGAACGAAGTCCAGGACCAAGCTGGTACAGGGTGCTTGTGTGTAGCTGGACACTTTAGGAACGACGAGGACGAATGTGTTCCTTGTCCTGAAGGAACACAACAAGCTATAGCGTCAAATATCGGTCATTGTGAGTCTTGCTCAGATGGATCGTTCTCCCTAGTAGGAGCGACCCAATGCCGCAAATGCCCTCCTAAAGGTGTGCAATGCTCACGCGGCCGACCGTCTATGCAATCTGGATATTGGTGTCAAAGTTGTTCCGCCGTCAGCATCGACCGATCAAACAGAGAGCAACTAGTCAATAACTTAATTGAAGGAGAATCTGTCGCTTTTTATCACTGTATCGTTCCTGAGTCGTGCATTGTTAATCAAAGTGCGTTTGTGACAAAGTGTCGGGAGGGATATCATGGCGAAGTTTGTGGGTATTGTGACATTGGTTACCTGAAAATGTTGGATGGAAGCTGTGCCAAATGCCCCGAGGGGCATTCAAATAGGACTGTAACAGCCATGAGTGCTGTGGCTGTCATAATGATTTTGATTGCGTTGACGGTATATTCAACCAAGAAGTCTGCGTGGGAAAAGGAATCCCAGGGTAAAAGCAAAGGGGAAAGTCAAAAGATAGTTGGGAAAACGCGGCGGATTCTCGATATTCAAGTACTAAACGTAGCTGATCCTCGTGAGCGAGCGCAGTTAATCCATGATTATTATAGTCGCAACGGACATTGGGAATCACTCAAGCG
>LVLI01001792.1:0-10406 GCA_001687465.1 Halocafeteria seosinensis | reverse complement strand
GAGCTGGGTGGTCTGGTCTTGGCATTGATCGATGCCCACAGACGCTTCGAAAACCGCTCCAGCAGAAGCAGGGAACTGAGTGTTTGGAAGTTGTTCAAAGACCACCGATGGAGACAAATAATCGAGTACCTCGAATTCTATCAGTTTCTCATGCACGCTTCCAAACTCGTTTGATCCCTGAAGTTGTATCTTGTAGATTGCCCCTCCGACGAGTTGCTCCCGGGACAGAAATAGGAAGTCTTGGTTCCTCGAGGTGGCGGACGAAACATTCTTGTGGGTGCCTGAAACCCTCTGAGAGTTAGTTATGTTAGCCCCGCCGAATTGGACTACAGCCTCGAGATTCCACTCCCAACTGATTCCCTCTTTCCTCCCATCTCCTACAACGGAAGTAACTTGGATATCTTGGTCACCGCAATTAGAGATCACCCGCTGGAAATCGACAAAGAAATCAACATCAGGAGTGGAATCGGGGGCACCAAGTTGGACAGCTGTCTCCGGCATAGCTACTGAGCCGCCTTGACGTTGAATCATGCCTCCACGCACCGTGATATTAGTTCCTGTGCCAACAGTGGTACCAAATTCCTCACGATCTACGTTTGGTGACCGAAGCAGAACAAGCAACGTTCGCGGATCTTGCCAAGTACACTTGTCGAAGACATTTGCCCGGCTACCAATATCAGAGAAGATTAAGTCCAGACACTCAAAGCGGATGCCTAGGTTTGCTCGGTTAGTAGGCATGTTGAAGCTTATTCTGAACAACGTTTCAAGCGGGTCCAGCATGGGCCTGTTGGTAATAGCTGGAGGATGCAGATTACTGGGAAGAACAGTCGAGGTGGCAGTCACAGAAGGATTCCTTGAGCGAGTTGGGGTAACAGTCGGCGTGACAGTTGGTGAAGGCGTAACCGTGCGGGTTCTGGAAGCACTCCCCGCTGCTGGCGAAACCGATGCATCTCCATGACCTCTAGAAGCGGTCGCAGATGGCGAGTTCGCCGTAGCACCACTGGGTATTGGTGAAGGAGATTGTATCCCTCTCTGTCTATCTCTTACTGCTGATGCAGATTGAGGATTGCTCCTCAACTGGGGAAAGCTGTTATCATCTGGAATGTACCAAACTTCGGTAGACCATCCATGGTATAATTTGCCGAGAATATCTTTGAGATCACCCGAATTTCCCACTATGTTCACATGTTCATCGCCATGCCAGTAGTTTGACCCAATAATGTGTTCCAGTCCTGTGACATCGGAGGGTGTGGAATGAACTGAGGAGTTCACAATGAGCGCCTTCATTTCAGCACCGCTATGCGAAATTTCTCCAATCATGGCCACCTGATTTGTGGAAAGCATGTACACGTGGTTTATGAAGACGCTACCACCATCTCCAGCAGTTTCACCACCACATATACCTCCTGTATCGTAAGACGCACGTACACTACCAGTTGTGTAGGAGTCTTCTAGCTGTACCGTTCCCGACCACCCGGTCTCCCTACCACTGATACCCCCGGAAGAACTCGATAGAATGTCACCAACAGTAAAGCACTGAGATATACACAGAAAGCCATCGTAATAAGCGCTGCTGGCACCGACAATTCCTCCGGCACCATAACCAGCTATATTTCCACCGGAGTAACAGCTGTTTACAAAGACTCTACTGCTGACACCCCGTCCTGTGGCCGCTCCACCTATTCCCCCCGCCTCGTCCCCTGAAATACCTCCCAGAGAATACGAGCCACTAATCTCAATCAATCCACCGTCGCTTCCGGCTTCCATACCGACGATGCCACCCGAACCTCTGCCGGAAATTGCGCCTGTGGCACGAGACTCCTCTATATGTATCCTCCCATCAGTATGTCCAATTTTACTTCCTGCGATGCCACCACTTCCTAAGCCTCGAATCTCTCCAGTGGAACTGCAATGTTGTACTCTGAAGAATCTTTGGCGAGCTTGGACAATGAAGCCAGCATCATCTGCAGTTGCTCCTTGTACTGTATGTACGTTTTTAATCAAAGGCGCATCTTCAAACGATTTGACGCTGTCGCCGACCCGGACTAATCCTCGAAATGAATCCATGCCGTGTAAATTAATCGTAAAATTCTGGCCGTCAAACGTTTTGTTAGCCTCAAGTAAAATGTGAGTTTGATTGCTATAGCCCGAGCTGCCCCAGTCGATGTCACAGGACTGAAACACTACCACACCATCGTCATGTCTTCCCAAGCACGCGGTGTTTGAAGGAGATAAAGAAAAGTCTGAGACCTCGCGTTGGTGGTCCCGCGGCTGGGAATTGTAGCGTAGCTGCGGAAATTTCTCAGCCTCAGGAGTGAACCAGATTTCGTCTGACCATTGCTGTCGTGCGTGCTGATACAGCTGTCCCCTGATATCATCCAGGTTTCCCGAGTTGCCTTGTGAGGATATTCTAAAATCGCCATTTCGGCGTCCTACTAGACTCGTTGGACCTGTTGTACTGCCGCCTGTATCGTGCACTGAATACGTGATGTTCACTTCTCCGGGGCGAGTATACATACTCACAGAGATACCTCCTACTACGAATGGTTTTGAAGGGTACCTGGACAACATGTACACGTTTGTAATAGCCAAACTGACAGAGCTATCGACAATTACTCCAAATACTCCTCCCGCGGAAAGCGCATATGGCGCAATATCACCAGTTGTGTAACAATTGCTAATTGTTATAGTACCTTGGCTCCAACGTCGGCTTCCACAAACACCACCTGCTCCGCTGTTTTGAATATCACCCATCGTAAAACACTGAGATATTCGCAAGTACCCAGGATCGGCAAAGCTTGAACCTCCAGCTATTCCTCCGCTAGTAAGACCCATAATCGTGCCGGTGGAGTAACACTTGTCAATATACAGTTCTCCTCCTGCCCCTTCGGACCCACATATGCCTCCTGCATCTTCCCCTTCAATCGCACCTACTGAGTGGCACCCAATGACTTCAACTACCCCCTTTTGAACCCCAGCTCCATCACCGACTATACCACCAGCACTTGAGCCTGAAATGTTGCCTACTGATCGGCACCCACTGATTTCTACTACCCCCCTTTGAACCCCAGCTCCATCGCCGACTATACCACCAGCTGTTGAGCCTGTAATGCTACCAGTACTATGGGACTGGCGGACCACTGCTCGCCCGCGAGCAAGTCCACTACGCGACCCTGCGATTCCACCGCTTTTTGTTCCCCTAATCTCGCCTGTGGAACTGCAATGCTCTACTTTGAAAAACTGTTGGCCACCTTGAACAATAAATCCTGCTTCTTCCGCAGTTGTTCCATTCACCGTATGCACGTTCCTTATCAAAGGCGCATTTTCTAAGGAGCGAACGGTAGAGCTAACCTGGAACAACCCTTTGAATTGGTTCACTCCATCCAAATTAACAGTAAAGTTTCGACCGTCGAAGATCTGGCCCGGTCCCAAAATGATGCTCTCTGTAGGCGCGTATCCGGCTTCGTTCCAGTTGATGTCACAAGAAAAGAATAGTACTGTCCGGTCTTCATTGTTGCCCACACAGTCAGACTCTGACAGCGCAGGAACCCGGGTATCCGGTATCTTCGCAGTGGTAGAAAATGGCTGCGGGTTTTGCTTCAGCAAGGGAAAGCTATCATGATCCAATATGAACCATGTTTCATTGGACCATACGTGTTGCGGTTGCCGGTACAACGTACCTTTGATGTCACGAAGATCGCCTGAATTCCCTTGCGCATTGCCTAGAAGAGCGTGGTTCTTCTCAGCCAGATAAACTGGTCCGGATCGGTCTGGATGTGTGCTATGCACCGAAAACGTTACGCTTACATTTGACGAGCCGAGAGATACACCTCCGATCAGGAACGTTCTTGAAGGTGGTGCAGACAGCATGTAGACGTCTTCAAGGAACACAGAACCGCCTCCAGCACCAGTCCGGTCGCCACATATACCCCCACTTCCTCCAACACTTGCCGCAACGTCGCCTAAAGTGTACGATTCCCGTATTGTCACGTATCCCCCGAAGCCCGTAAGAGAGCCGGAGATACCACCCGCTGCGCTGCCGAGTATTTTACCGGCAGTAAAGCATCTCTGGATTTGCAGAAATCCACCATCACGAGCACTATCCCTACCCACTATTCCTCCACTTCCACTGCCACGGATGTTCCCAACAGAGTAGCAATCGCTGATGTAGAGCTGCTGCTTCGCATCGTAATAGATATTCGGAACAGCATCAGAACCACATATTCCACCTGCTCCGAAACCATCAATAGTTCCGGAAGAATAGCAATTGATAATGGAAACAGATCCACCGCTGTCACAAGCTCTTTCACCAACAATGGCTCCTACACCTGTGCCAGTCAATGACCCCATTGAAAATGAATTCCGAATAACGATGTCTCCCCCAACAGAGCTTCCGGCAATCCCGCCGCTGCCAGATCCGCTAACGTCTCCATTGGAGCTACAGTGATCGACCTCGAAAAAGCTCTGGTCTCCTTGGACAATAAATGCATTGTCATATGAGGTAGTCCCGTTGATAGTATGCACATTCTTTATCAATGGGGCGTCTTGGAAAGAATCCACTGTGGAACTAATCCTAAACAGCCCGTCGAAGTCGTAGACACCATTTAGGTTAATGGTAAAGTTATTCCCCTCAAACGTCTCAGCAGCTTCCAAAACGATGTGATCGTTACTTGCATACCCATTCGCTTTCCACTGAATATCGCAATTTTGGATCCATTTTGAGCCGTCGGAGTCGTATTCGTGGGAAAGACACGGGGCATTCCGGAACCGCGGGGCAGCACTTGGAGTTGGCCTAGGAGTGGTAGACGGAGAGGGTCTGATTTTTGGTTTGCCGGGCATTTCGGGTACGTTGGCAGCGCTGCGAGGATTCTTACGTAGTTGCGGATAACCTTGATTGCTTGGAAGGAACCAGATTTGGTCCGACCACATGCGCGTCGAAGTGTGGTATAGCCTGCCCCAAACATCAAAGAGATTACCTGAGTTTCCTTTCAACGTTATGACGCGGGCGTGGTTATTTTCACCTATCATTGTTTGCGCTCCTGTACTTCCTTTACCGGCATCATAGACTGAGTAACTAACGTTAACGTCAGCTTCGGAATCTGAATTATAGGAAACACCGCCAATCAGGAATCCCCTAGCGGGATAGCCTGACAACGCGTATACACCTTCTATAGCTAGGCTGCCACCATCATGTCCACTTTCTTCACCGCAAATAGATCCTGTCCCAAAGCTTGACGGCTCAACAGTCCCAATCGTATAAGAGTTTTTTATTTCGACACTGCCAGCGAAAGCCGTATAGTGGCCGGAAATTCCACCAGCTCCAATGCCAGTTATGTTACCCGTAGTGAAGCATTGTAGCACCCGCACAAGACCCCCGGCATAGTTAGTTCCACCGTTATAGGCGCTGTCACCACCAACAATTCCTCCGCTACCTGTTCCAGAAATCACCCCTACAGAGTAGCATTTGTCAATGTAAACACGGGACCTTGCAGTGACCAGGGAGCTGTCGTCTTCAGCAGCGTCACAGCCACAAATCCCTCCAGCTTCGAATCCTTCAATTGATCCCAGCGAATAGCAGTTGGTAATGCTCAGGAATCCCTGCTTGCTGGCGCCATGATCTCCCGCGATACCTCCAGCCCCAGAGCCGGTCACTCTGCCTGTAGAATGAGATTCTCGTATGAACACTTCGCCAAAATTGTAACCCGTTCTACTGCCCGAGATGCCTCCACTTCCTTCTCCTTTGATTTCCCCGTTGGAGGTACACTGACGTACTTCGAAGAAGCGTTGGCCCTGTTGGACAATGAAGCCTCCAGAAGCTGCAGTCTTCCCGTTTACAGTATGTACATTCTTTATCACCGGGGCATTCTCGAAAGCTTCCTCCGCTCCACTAGTTCTAAAGACCCCGTTGAACTCGGCAATTCCCTCTAGGTTTATCGTAAAGTTCTGTCCATCGAACTCTTGGTTAGGTCCCAGAGTAATGTAGTCGTCGCTGCCTAATCCGTTTGCTACCCAATCGATGTGGCAGGTCTGAAGCAATCTGGAGCCGCCTCCAGTCCTTTCGACACACCTTACATTGTCCAGCTGCCCCCGCGGGTTATCCCGTAATTGTGGAAAGCTGTAGTTATCTGGTACGAACCAAATTTCATCGGACCATTTGCTTTGTGGTGTCTCATACAGCTGTCCCCAGATGTCTTTCAGATCACCCGAATACCCAGTCAAGCTCAGGGAATCCGAATCGTGATCCGCGACGTTGTCCTGGGCAGATTGCTCACTTCCCGCTGAATGCACTGCGTAGCGTACGTCTATTTCACCCCATCCACCAATACCCCCAATCATGAACGTTTTATCAGGAGAGCTCGACAACATATATACATTTTTGATAAGCACGGTACCATCATATCCGGCATTGTCACCACATATACCTCCAGCGGAAGAGCTATCTGAAGCCACTCCCCCTGCTGTGTAAGAATCCTCTATTTCCATTCTTGCATCGAGAGCAGCTCTACCGCCACTAATCCCTCCAGCCGCATCTCCAATGATACTTCCTGTTGTAAAGCATTGCCGTACGCGTACAAACCCTCCGTTAAATCCACCACCGAAACCGAAAGAGTTGGGGTCGCCACCTATGATCCCCCCACTGTAGCGTCCGCTAATTACTCCAGTAGAGAAACAGTTAGTGATATACGCCTCCGCTTCGTCGTTCTTCCCAGTGTCAGAACCACATATGCCGCCAGCCAAGTCGCCTTCTATAGCTCCGGAAGAGGAACAATTAACAATCTCGACAAACCCATCACTGTACCCCACACCTTCACCTGCAATGCCTCCCACCGAAGAGCCGGTTAAATTTCCGATCGAATAAGAATTATGGATAAGTACTTTTCCTCCATGATGGCCGTTACGGCTTCCGATAATCCCACCACTCTTGTCTCCTCGTACTTCTCCAGTAGAACTGCACTGATCCACTTCAAAGTATTGCTGGTCCTTTCGGACCAAAAAGCCTCCAGAATTTGCTGTAGCTCCGCTTTTGGTATGCACATTGCGTATCACCGGAGCCTCCTCAAACGAAGACACTGTATCGCTTATCTTAAACATACCCTCAAAACTATTTATACCCATCAAGTTGATCGTGAAATTCTTCCCATCAAAGACCTGGTTACGACCTAAGACGATATGATCGGATTCCTCATAACCATTTGAATGCCAGTGAATGTCGCATGTTTGAACTAGTTGCGATTCTGCTGCGTCGCCATTCTGTTCCATTATACACCGCGAGTCCGCAAGGCGAGGAATGGGACTTGGGGTCGGTTTGGGAGTACTGGAGGAAGATGGTCGGGGTGTTGGTCTCTCAGGCCTCATCCCAATATTCGCTAAATTTTGAGGATTGTTGCGTAACTGGGGAAAAGTGTCGTTATCGGAGAGGAACCAAATATCGCTGGACCAAACATTCCGATACAGTTTTCCCCAGATATCAATGAGGTAGCCTGAGTTGCCTGTCAAGCTCAGGCCAATAACATTAGTATTTTCATCAACTACATGGTGTTCGTCTGGGACACTGACACCGGCGGCATGTACTGAGTAGTAAACATCAATATTAGGGAGGAAATATTGTGAGTCAAGACCTCCAATCATGAACGTCCTCGCAGGAGCCTTTGAGAGCATGAACACATTGGTAATAGAAACGCTACCACCGTAATAGCCAGTGTCCCTACCACATATTCCTCCTGATCCGTGAGTACCAGATTCAATATCCCCCACGGTATATGAATCACGAAGTTCCACAGTTCCTGCAGCCCCCGTGTATTGCCCAGCAATGCCGCCCGCGGCATTAGCACTGATATTACCAGTAGTAAAGCATTCCCGTATCCTCAGGAATCCACCATTGATAGCACTGTAACTGCCAACAATCCCTCCACTCATCTTGCCATGTATTCGCCCTAATGAGTAACAGTAACTAATGTGCACTGTACCGTAGTCTTCAGCAGCGGCGGACGACCCACAGATTCCGCCCGCGCCTGATCCTTCAATAGCTCCTGAAGAGTAGCAGTTAGAAATGTCGAAACTGTCACCATACATCCCCTCATTAGCGCCGGCAATACCACCACTTTCATCCCCCGTAAGAGTTCCTGTCGAATGACAGTTCCGAATAAGAACGTGTCCCTGGTATCCACTCTTTGAGCCGGCAATACCACCACTTTCCTCTCCGCGAATCTCCCCAGTAGAACTGCAATGATCTACTTTGAAATACCGTTGACCACTTTGGACAATAAAACCACCTTCGGCTGCAGTAGAACCGTTTACGATATGGACGTTCTGAATTAACGGTGCGGCTTCAAAGGAGTCTACTTGATCACTAATCGTGAAGAGACCGTGAAACCCGTCCACATCATCCAAATCTATGGTAAAATTCCGACCATCGAAGACTTCATCAGCTTGTAAAACAATGTAATCAGAGTTATTCAACCCACTAGCCTTCCAATGAATGTCACACGTTTGAAACAGTTTCCAGCCACTCTCATCTCTCATAATACATCGCGAGTCCAAAGGTGGTGGAGTGCGAGGCGAAGCAGATGCTGATGGTGCAACAGTCGCGGATGTTGTAGCAGTACCAGTGGCGGTGGCAGTTTTCGACGATGAGGCAAAAGCAATATTGGTCGTCAACACAGGTGACGATGGGTGTGTCTGAGATGGAGTTGTAGTCGCACTTGGTGCCTGAAGAGGAGACACGGTCGGAAGTTTATCTTTTGGGTGATAACTCTGCGCATTGTTTCGCAACTGGGGAAAGCTTTCGTTGTGGACCACGAACCAAACATCACTATTCCAGGAATGCCCTTCTGCTTCGTATAACGTTCCCCGGATATCATGCAGGTCCCCAGAATTTCCTGTGGTTTCAAGACTGTTGTTGGCGTCGCAGCGTTCCACAAGGAGCGCGTCACCAGTCTCGCCGCTACGCGTGTCATGTACAGAGTAGCTCACTCCCACCGTATGTGCAGCTTCCACCCCTGGAGGAGTACCAGCAGGAGAAATCCCACCAATCATAAACGTACTTCCATTATCCCTTGATAAGATGTAACAATCTTCGATAAACACACTTCCCCCATTTAGGCCAACGTAGGTTCCACAAATCCCTCCTGCTTCCATGGCCATCTCTGGTGTTTCGTGGGCACTCTTAGCAACGTGGCCAGTTGTGTAACAGTTCTCAATTCTGAGTGTACCGACGTCACCAGCACTTGCCCCAGCAATACCCCCGCTTCCAAAGGTGGTAATGTTCCCTGTTGTGTAAGACTGGGAGACTTTGACAAAGCCGCCACTGGATGAGCATTGTTGACCTAAGATTCCCCCACCAAAGCGTGCCGTGATAGCTCCGGTAGTATAGCTTTGAGTGACGTAAACTCGGGAAGCAGTTTCCCCAGCCCTCTTCTCAGCCGCTTTACGACCACACAAACCACCAGCCCCTCTACCCTCCATGTCCCCCGTAGAGTGGCATTTATTGATAGTGACTCGACCGCCAGCGAATCCAGCACTACCACCAATAACCCCTCCTGCACCCGTTCCAGTGATTTTCCCGGTAGAATATGACTGTTGAATGAGGACTTCACCGCCTTCTAGCCCACTGGTGGCTGCAGCAATGCCACCGCTCTCTGTCCCACCAATACGACCGGTGGAGCTACAGCCAACTAACTTCAGGAATTTTTGACCGGGTCTAGTGATAAATCCTGCAGAGTCATCTGTGGTACCACCTAGCGTATGCACCCTTTTGATTAAGGGAGCATCGTCTAAGGTAGTCACTGTATTGTTGATGCTGAACACCCCTTGGAAACTGTTCATGCCGTTCAAGTCAATGGTGAAATTTTGCCCATCGAAGACTTCATTTCTCTCCAAGGTGATGTGGTCCACATTAGTGTAACCATTATCTTTCCAGTGAATGTCACACGTCTGGAGAAGCTTCCCGTTGGAGGAGTCAACGTGGATACATTTCTCCTCCGTGCGAAGGTCACCGCTGCTCGCAACGACCATAGGGACTGAGATCGCAGCAGCTCCCAGAGCTATGACGGGGAGCAAGTTTCGAGAAATGGGCTTCATGTTTTCTAGAAGCTGCATCGAACACACAACAAAAAACTGTTACAAAAGAGCCGTTGAAACAGAATGACTCAATGAGTCACGACTAATGAGGCGCCAGCTGGTTCTTCGCTGCCTCTTTGACTCCTCTCCAGAACAAGCACCTTCCTTCTCGGAGCCCTTTCACTTCGATCCGTATTTTGAATAAAGTTCAATTGTATGCGTGCTTTATTCAACGGCACAAGCTTCCCCTAGACGTTCTGTCCCTTTTCTTCGAGGTTCACGAAAGTGCGAAGTGCTGGCTTCCCTGGCAATTCCCCTACGAAGCTTACCTTACCTTTTTTTTCCCC
>LVLI01001784.1:0-10405 GCA_001687465.1 Halocafeteria seosinensis | reverse complement strand
CTCCAAGGGCAGATGCATTACTGTGCTTATCTACGACCAACCACCTGCACGGATGAAAGAATTGGACTCCAAAGTAGCTACAAGCACTATAACCTCCCAATGGCGGTGCCCCAACAGAGCTGGCTCCTGATGTTTGGAAATAAGAGGAGTCAGCTAGCCACCACCCACCAAACGTGGAGGGGCCGTCCGAGGGAAGCGTTCCTCCTCAAACGCTCCCAAGTTGGCTCGAAGTTCCCACAATGACCCCGTCTCGGAAGAACCACTCTGGACGCAGTTCATCCTTCCCCCTCCTCGAAAAGGACATACGGCAGACCCAAAGGGACTGTGTCCCGAGGCTGGGCACAAGAGGACATCTTGGCAGGGCCTTGCAAAGGGGACAAAAAGACCCCAGGAACCCGAGCTTCCCTTGGGAGCGAGTGACTCTTTGGAACTCTTCCCTCCGGCGACGCCAGCGCGTATACACGCCAGAGCAGTCCATCCTCTCCATCATGGAGCGCTCCATCGGTTGCTGACCATCGTTGGCCAATGCTACAGCCACTCTATCTTTGCCGAAACGCTCTCTCACCCCTCTAGTCCCCCAAATGAATGGGAAACAGCAGGGTTCTGTCCCTCCATGTTGGGGATGGCACTCTCTGCCCGAGTGTCCGGGGACTTTCCCGAAGCCATTGACTTGTCGTCCTACTCCACTATTCGAGCAAACAGTGGGGGGCAACGTGGCTCCAAACGCACCTCAAAACCACGCAAATCTACGCGACTAACCTCATGAAGGCAGCCTTAGGCAGGGGACCCAACTTCAACTTCAACGTAAGCGGGCAGTCAAGCTGTCAGGAATTTGACTGAGAGATATTTTTCCTCTGTCTGGTGTCTTTCCTTTCACACTGTATGGTTGGTGCACTGCTGCGGTGCTTGATGCAGTACATGCACACACGGGCGCATGCGCATCGTGAGGGACTGGCCAACCGACGACTTCCTGAACTTCGCACTTCTTGACTTCTTCACGCAGCGCTGCGATTCGAAAGCTCCTGAAGTTGATGGCCAGCAACGTGCTAAAGACATATCGCTAAGTAGTGTGCCGAGCAGGTTTTCGGCGTTCAAGGCTTCACCTGCTCTCTGTAAAAATGCAACCCATGCAAAAGAAACCAGTTCAGTGGCGTCACCCACTGACTCAGGAGGCACACAAGTACAATCGCAAAGTAAAATCAAATGCAATTACTTCTCTTTAGTTAAGGGCAATGCATAGACTAAAGGGAGTACCAGGGGAAACTTCAACAGGGCACTGGATGGCGTGCGGAGATCTCCAATCTCAACCAACTGACGCTTTATGCTTGATCGATTTAGAACGGTTTACATCTCACGATCTAGTATATAGACTAGATGGGCTCAGATGGGCAACACTGTGTGTTGGCAACACACTGATGACCTACTGGCCCAGGCTGTAAACTTACCTGGGGTTGCACCGTGCCGCAAGCTACACGCGTAAGCAGAAGTTATACTAACAAGCGAAGCTCCCACATCTTGTCTTGGGGTCGTAGTAGTTGCTAACCGCGTATTTCACCGATAGGACTTTGGAAGAGTTGGTAATCTGGTTCCGGTTGGGAATTGTCCCCTCAAGTGGCAGTGACGCTCAACTCATGTGCATATTTTTCTCGGATTCGTACAAATTCAGATGAGTTGATGGAGCTCCCTTGTTCTCACTTGAGCCTTTCGTCTTGGCTTGAGTTCAGCATGGGACAGTGCAAACCCCATGAACCCATCAACGAGGAAGAGCTCCTTTTCCAAGGCAGATGGAATCTATATTAAGGTTTGAAGAAACTGTATAAAGCAGCCGGAAAATACAAAAAAGAAGCACATAAGAAGAAACTCGTCGAACTACACCGTTCCGTAACCGTTGGAGCACTGCTGTGAGAGAGTTATGTACTGCTCGAAGGAACGGAAAAGCCAGTGAGACAGATCATACTGCCCTGGAGAGTGCGTTTACTGGCCAAAAGGCACTGGCTAAGGAAGTGACCCACTGCGACTACGCGCACTGGCGATTCGACCAAACAATCCGGTGATGTCCTACGCGGCCCCCCATAATTGCTTGCATCACACCACAAGCAGGTCCCACTGGCTTCAGCGTCACTTCAGCGAGAAATTCTATGCCTATTATTTCGTTATTGGGTCACGGTTTTGGGAGTAGTTTTGATACTTCGGTGAAGCAAAAGGTTCTTATGGATTGGGGAGTTTGAGACAATTACTTTAGAAACGGGTGTACAGGACTGGGGAGCTTTTTTGAGTAATGTGCTTGAACAGCAGCGACGAAATCCGAAAGACTCGTTTGCGAGCATCGAAGACCTTGGTCTAAATGAAAAGGGTATACAGACAGGTGCCTCCAAAGCTAATCAAGAGTGGGCGTTAAAATAAAAGCTCTAATCGCCCTGCCTGAAGTTTATGGTTGTAAATCTTACATTATTGCCGGATTAGCTACGCAAGTGCGAAAGAGTTCGCCTATCACCCACCAGTGCCACTGGTTGTGAATCCAATGGAATTGTACCTCGAGCAGACGGCCAGTCCCATTGCGCGAAGGTCAACAGCGCGGTTTCAGAAGAGGGGTGACACCAAATGCAGTCGCCAGAGCATATAGCTCTCAAGCGGGAACACGTCGACACGATCAATAGACGTAGAGACGTTCCAAACTGGTGAGATCAATTGGGTTTCTATATCTCGCAGTGTTAGTGTCAAATATGTAGAGAACGCTACTTCGCGTATGCGTATACGATAACTATAAGCAGCACGGATCAAGAATAGCCTTATAATACTCCTCCACACTCGGAGCAGTGGTACTACTAAAAAATATTGCAGTTCGTGATCATGCATAGAATTGTAATAGACTTGGAGAGGAGCTGTGGTCTGGGATGTATAACCGCTATTTTACACTCACATCATGAGTCGCATGCTTCCATCAGATGTAAGGGATTGCGCTCCTATGCTGGAATGTAATGTGCAATAAAAGGAAGGAAAGAAAGATGTAATGGCTGCTTGTATGCAGATCTGGATTCCGATGGAAGACTTAAAGGAAAGTCGTATTCATTACTCTCTTATTCCTAGCTATGACGCTAAGATAATGCTACAACGGCTGTCAAGACCTGTATCCAATTCATGTGTTGCCTGAATTGCTCATACCAGTTGGTTTTCCGTTGCTTTTTGTATCAATCTTCCGTGTCGGGGTCTTCGCTTTCCCCTGAACAGCTGTAGGGGCAGCATACGATGCAAATTCCTGACGCTTACGCTGTGCACTGAGAAACCCGCGGGACCGCGACATATTCTCTTCCCTTGACTTCTCGATACTGTCGTTCCGTTGGTTCAGTTTGAGCTGCTTGATTTCTTCTTGGGCACTCCCAAGTTGCTCCTTCAGAGATGATGCATTTTCGTCAGCCTCGGAGTAGTTTTCGTTTGTTTGGGAAGCTGTTGGCCTAGTTGCAACATTCAACGGATTCATATGTGTTTGCAATGCTGCGGAGGAAGGTCTCCGTGACAACTGCCTGGAAGAATCCGAGGGACCTGTCTTGTATATGTCGATTTGGCGACCACAGGAACATGAAGCCAGTAACTGTATTGCTAACCATCTTTGTTGAAATTCTGGTGGTGGAGGTTTCATTTAGCACCCAGGTACCGCCAGTTCTAAGTTGAGATTAAAGAATGATAATGCTTGAAGTGTTCTTTCCATCGCCGTGGGCCACTGAACCCGCGTTCGTGCAAACAGCGCAAGTACCGGGAAGTAGTCCACACCAATGGAAAACGCAACGAGACGATTTCCCTTACTGTTGATGATATATCCGCCAATCACAGCACCGATTGCTGCCAAAAGAAGGAACACGCGCAAAAGCCACGTCACTAGATAGGTGCCATGAAAAGCGACAGTAACGTGAAGACTGTCCGGTGTTTTGCCTTGCTCCCCACAACAAGCTTGCACATCGAAGGATACACAGGAACGCGATGCAACACACTTCGTTTTTCGCCATCCTTCATCTGAATAAGTTCAGTCCACGAATCGTTCCCCACCAGGACATACTGCACCTGGTTCCTCTGCTGCGCAAACAAACATTCTTCTCCACTTAAACCATTCCATCCTCGTTTACATTCACTAACAATAAACTCCAGCCACCGAGGGAAGAACACCTCCCACTGACCTCCCTTTGAGCAACGGACAGCGTGATGCTCTTGGCACACACTTCGTCAGGTTGGGTTTCACAGCGCGCTTCTCGGTGATTTATAAGAATCGCAGATGTGCAGGTCAAGTTGCGAATCCTAATATCAATTGGTTTGTTCACCCTACCGGGCCAAAGTTTGAGCCATCAATGGTTATAGTTGCACCCTCTGCATCGGGAGTATTTGGCTTCACGTTGAAAATTCGAGGCGGATCATATGAAAATACCTGGGAACGATCTGTCCTGCTCCCCACTGTGACTGCAACTTCTAGGTCTTTTCCAACGCCCTCGGGAAGTCTGCTTGGACAGTATCTGGCATGTTCCCAGCCACAGCATTAACTCACGTTGGCATCATGCAAAAGATATATATTTGTGGGGATCAAATATGTGCCGCGCTGTGCTCACACTCTCGCACTCTTTGCCGCCAATTGTTACGACTTTATTCGGCTCAAGGGACATGGGATTCGTACTACGCTTTGTAGCCGGTAGACTCCAACTACAGGTATACCCGTACAATGGCGTATGCATATCACAGTTCAGAGTTCCTTTAACTAATACCGTACATACAGGCACCAACCCTTGTCCCAATTGTGGCTGTATCGCCTCTTTTGAAGTTTGTACACTTTCTCGTTTTGTTCGAGGTTAATAGAGGGACAGGACATATACTGCCACTTTAACCACTGGCCTTTGAAACTTTTAAAACTGCAAGCTGGCTCGTTACAGTACCGGTTAACAACTCGAATCAAACGATTCTGCCACTGCACCGCAAACAAGTTGACAGCTTTCAAGTTGTGGCGAAACGGATCCTTACATCTGCTCTCCCGTCGGAATGCTATGCTGCAGAAGACATGGCATGCCGCATGACGTCGCTTAACTCCATTGTTTGCGACCAACAGATGCGACCTAGCCAGCCAGCGTCTTCCATAGCGTTCCAGCGTTCGATGGTTCAACATCATAGTTGCATCCGCTCTGTCCAACAGCGGATTGTCATTGCTCGCCCCATATTTTTTACGGCTTAAATGGTCTCTCTTGAAGAGTGGTGTTGTCTTACTGGCAACCGGGAACTTCGGCGAGAAGCTGTCTTGCTTACTCTTCAACTGGAAGTGAGTGACGGTAAGAACACCTGGAACACGATTTCCACGTCCACTCCCATAACCATGTTACTTTCGTGTTTATCCCAAATGGGCGTCAACAAGTGTATTATGGGATTACACGTCGTACTGTATGCGAAAGAAAGGTCCTCTTTCCCATGTGGAGCTAGACGCTCAGGCTGCCCGTCGAGCTGATCCACTTGTCCAAGCGCCCTGTCTGTCGGTGTTCCAACCGGGGTGACAGAAAGGGGAGACGTTGACCCACGACTTTTTTGTGACAGCGTGGTCACTTGGGAAGCCTTCGAACTTCCACGCGAATTATACAACCGAAACGGCTGGATATGTTTGCCTTCATTTTAGTTCGTGCTTGTTTAACAGAGTTCCATCAGTGACAATGTCCTTGGCATATGGACAGCCGGGCGCGCGCCTCCGGACTCTGAGTCTGATAGGTTTCTGGCTCATCATTTGGCCTAAGAATGGCGCGATGGCTTCCGAATGCACCCCCGCTCTGAAACAAGACGGCGAGCAAGTATGCTTGCTTGGAAACTACTTGAGTGGGGACTATTGCTGCGAATGCAATGTAAGTTCGCTTGGTAATTGTAATCCAGAGGAGTGGAATTGAACGCTACTGTACGTACTTCGAATATGCACTTCAGAGCGGAAAATTCAATTCTGAGACAATACCTGGAAAACAATTAACCAAGGAGACGAGTTGTACAGTGTGTCCTGCAGGCAGAAAACAGCCTGCTACAGGCCAGGAGAAATGCACAGCTTGTACAGCTGGGAAGTTTTCGAGTAAGGGTGCGAGTGCTTGCACGGTGTGCCCCTCGGGCAAGTTCCAGGACATCGTGGGGTCTGACGACTGCAAAGCATGTCCTTTGGGTTATAGTGCCATGTCTGACGGAAGCGATAAGTGTACTGAGTGCGAACCAGGGTATTTCTCGGATAGCAGCGGAAGCGAGGAATGTTTTGAATGCCCACTGGGGCAATTTGCTGATTCCACGGCGACCACAGGCTGTAGCAGTTGTCCGGAGGGTCAGTTTGCCTCACAGGAAGGCTCAGTTAAGTGCATCGAATGCCCACGGGGAAAATTCCAGGCATCTCAAGGAGAGTCTTCGTGCATTTCCTGTGATGCCGGGCGTTATCAAGCCACCCCGGGGAAAGACTCCTGCGTGACAGTGGATAAAGGATATTACGCTACTCAAGGGGCAGACTCGCAGTATCCATGTCCTGCAGGAAGATTCGCGTCTGTTGGAGGGAGTGTCGATGCAGCATGTGAAGGGCCATGTGAGGCTGGACGTTACTGTACTCAAGACGGGCTAACCAGTCCTTCCGGCGGGACCCAATGCCCCGCTGGAAGATACAGTCAAGCAGGCGAAACCAGTACAGATTGCACGGGTCCCTGTCCGGGGGGTTTCTACTGCCCAAAGGAAACGGCCAAGGGATCATGGAGGGAATGTGGCTCAGCGGACCACTATTGTCCAGAAGGAGCCGCAACTCCCCAAGTGGTCAAGGACGGTAGCTACTCGACTCCTGTCACCGCCCCGCCAGATCGTCGCTCTGACTCAGAAGTGTGTCCGGTGGGGTATTTCTGTCAGGAAGGGGAGAGGTTTCCCTGTCCCGATGGTCGGTATGGCAATATGGAGGGTCTTACGAGCGAATTGTGCACCGGCGTTTGCGACGATGGATACTACTGCCCGGAAGGGAGCACCTCATCTCAAGAAAGGCTTTGTTCTGATGATAATCCAAGCTTTTATTGCGTCAACGGGAAGAGAAAGAACTGCGCATCAGGCTTTTACACTCTCCCCGAAAATGCTGACAAATCCACTCGCACCGACTGCAAGGAATGTTCTGCAGAGTTTAGCTGCCGCAATGGTCTACGTTTAAGGAACACAAAATGGAAAGATGACACGTGTTCATTGAGTACTGGGAGCAATATTGTTTTTGTTGATGAGGTGAAGGAGCCCCTATCGGAGCCAAAATCATTGTGGGATCCCTTCAAGGTTCAAGTAAAAGTACGATGGGATAAGCTCAAGTACTCGATTGTCTCTGTTTCAGAGGATGGCCACACTCGTTCAGGGACTCCTTGCAGGGCAGATATTACTAATGATGACATATTTGCTATTGAAACCCATGAAAGCGATCGGAAATACGATGGGATTCCGCAGAGAGATGGGCGACTGGTCTTGGAAAAGAACAGTGTATTGACATCTTCTGAATGTGATAACTATAAAATCACGATCGAAGCAGATGCTGAAGAAGTATTTTACCGAAGCTGCTCAGAGGTTCCGCAGGATGGTACATACAAAATCGACCCATGGGATGATGATAAAGACAATGCATTCCCCATTGTGTGCAAAGACGGCTGGGCACGTATTACGAGGGACATAGCGAAGAGGCACTTAGGTGCCAGTCTGAAACCGCACGGAGGTTATAGCAAATATGGGTTTATCGATGGAGTCCGGCCCTATAGTGTGGATAAGGGTGGAGGTCATTGGACTCATTATGATATCCCAATACCTTTTGGATACACGCACTTTAAGTTAGAGTCTTTTGAAATTAGAGCAGCGTCCTATTTGGAAAGTAACAGTCACCGTCATACTTCCGAAACTTGGAGTAACCCATCACGCGATTGGAACGATCGCGGAGATTTTGCGTTTGGCTCGGCCAAGGATAAAGGGCCAACAACGGGCTATGCGAATTATCAAAGATGCAATTCGCATTCAGATATTTGTACATTCGATAAGAATGGAAAGGTATTTGGTGTCCAGAGCCGTCCAAGTGATGTCTTCCGAATGCTGTGGGGGGAAGCAGGTTGGCAACATGAAGGATGGATATGGTGGGACGGATACGTGTGGGTGAAAAATCTGGATGCCGAAGATGGCAACGGGCCAATTGATAAAAGTATTGAGACAACCTTTTGCACGTTCCAGCTGTCGTTGAACCAAGACAATTTACCTCCATTCAGCAAGTCTAATGTAGACAATCCAATCCTTTTCGAGGCGCGGCGAAGACAAGCAAAAGGTGAACCTGTGGGCGATCCTTTGCGGGATAAATTCTCAGACCCTGATGAAGATGAACTCACTTTCTCGCTGGTTGACGCAGATAAAAATCCAGTCGACGATCCCAGTCATCCGTTTTCCCTGACGGCTTGTACTGGACAAATTGTCGTGTCTAAACCAAAGCAGCTACTTGATACGTCCACAACTTCCTTCACTCTCTATGCTCTTGTAAGTGATAGATTCCAAGAAGACCCCGGAACAGTCCTACAAGAGGTGAACGTGAAGGTGGTTCAGCCGAATAGCCCTCCCGAAGTCTCGGAGAACTTGCCCCAGCTCTATGTCACTGAAGATGCCGTACGCGGGACGCCAGTTTTTCCAGAATCAGACAGAAACGGTGATCACATTACCACTCTACTCCACCGGGAGTACGTGACCGATCCTGATGATGATGAATTAACAGTAACAATGGATAGTTGCACAACAGAAACGTTCTGTAAAGCATTTGATTTGAACGAAGCCGGGGTAGTACACGTTCGAGATAATTCTTACTTGAAGAATAATGCGAAGACTCGAACTCCCCGATTTATTCGCGTGAGATACGACGATGGAATGGCTAAGTCCGTTGAAGCATTGATACCGGTCACGGTGAGATTTATTCGCCCAGCACCTAAAATTACTAGGAGGGAATTCCGAATGGAGGAAGACGACGACGGCATAGTTGGATCTCTTTCGGCAGAAGATGAAACTGGTGGTCTATTCGTTTATCGACTAGAACGAATACACTCAAATACCCGCGACTCCGACGAGAACCGTCTAAATTTGACGGAAAACGGGAATATTACTGTTCAAAGCGATGCCGAGTTCACTGCAATTCAATGCGCTGCAGGATTGCCTTGCATTGGTTGTGATCGTCACGATGAGTGGGTGAGGCTCACTGTAACCGCAAAGGTAACCGACCGAAGTGACAACATGTTGGGTCCTTTAATATCTCCCCCAACGGCAGTCACAATTCATATAACGCGTGTCAACTCCCCGCCCGTTGCCATTGAGATAGCCAGCGTTCTAAAAGTAGAGGAGGGAACCGGGGAGTCAGTGGCAGGCGACTTATCCAAACTGTTCTGCGATCGGGACGCACCGTTTGTTGAAAACCATCGACTGTTTTACAAGATTGTGTCGTCGACGGAGTTTTCAACAAAGTTCACGGTCGACGAAACTTCAGGACAGTTGGAGACTACCAGAGATGCATCACTAGACTATGAGGAACAGCAGATCGGGCACATCGTCATCCAGGTGGAGGATAACGGAACTCCTTCAAAGTATATCCGCCAGAATATGACCATATACGTTGTAGACGTGCCTGAGCCACCGATAATTCCCTCTCAGCATTTTCGAGTTAACGAGAGTACTGTTGCAGAAGACGGGTATTTTGGAGCAATATCTGTGGATGATCCTGACATATTTGAAGGAACCAATATGAAATTTGCTTCACAATCTTCACACTTTGAGTTTGAACAACTAAGTCTCACAAGATGTTTCTCGGTGTCGAGTCAGGAGGGAAGAATCCGTATTGCTTCCGGGTACAGTCCTGACTACGAAGCGTCATACCCAGATCAAATTGTGCAATCGTTGTCGTTTCGCGTCGTAGATACAGTCAACAATGTTAGCACCGTATCAAGTGTGACCATTGAGATAATGGACGTCTTAGAAGCGCCATTCTTCGATCCCTCGGTTCAGAATTTTACGCTCAACATTTTTGCGGAAAGTGGTTCGGTCTTGGGTGAAGTTGAAGCTGTGGACAGAGACTTTGGTGATAGCCTAAAGTACTTCATGGACTCTGGCCCTGATTTTTTGATGCTTAGCAGTTCAGGAAAACTACTGCTTTTCCCAGGGGAAGGTTTCAACCTGACTCTCGATAATGTGGGCGAAATCTATCCATTGACTGTAACTGTTAGAGATTCTGATGGATTACAAACATCAGGGACTCATCTAGTGCATATTAAGAACATAAAGACACGACCGCTATGGATCGATGGTTCAGAACCATTTGCTAACGGGGAAGACATTACAGTACCAGTAAATGAGCACCACCATGGAATTGTCGACAGTTTCCAGCTTGAATGCCGAG
>LVLI01001781.1:0-11645 GCA_001687465.1 Halocafeteria seosinensis | reverse complement strand
CCATCATGCTGTCTACGGGTCTTCAACAGGATATAGCGCTGCAATGGCTACTGCAGATGCCGCATACCCCGCAATACTCATTCAAAGGACGCAGTTTACGCCTGCGGCTAAAATTGGACTCAAGCGCTTTGAAGTGAGCGGAGTAGCTTTATCGCCCAGCAGAGCTGATACGATAGGCCATTGGAGGCCTTTCTACTCCCAGCAGTTGGTACACGAACCCTTAGTAATCAAATGGAGAATTCCAATCGGAGTTGCCGTGCACGGATACTGCACTTCGCAGGATATTTGTCGGCACTTCAGGAAACGAGCTATGGAATTCTTAACTGGGTACTTTGGGATAGAGTTGCGGAAGAACCAAATTCGAGGAGACACGGTTACCGAATCTTTGAATTTGCTTTCAATGGCCAATTCAATCCACTGTCTAGATGCTTTGTGCTCAACTTCCGCGATCTTTCTACCGTCCCCAGAGCGCGTTGTTCAGGGAGGTTGGTCCCTTGCGTTCAAAGGAGCAGTGGAGAACACCGACTTTAACCAGCCCGCAGAGTACAGCTTGGAATTGATACCTGGATACACGGCTACTTGCGAAGTGGAGGTTCCATTGACCGTTGCAATAGGAACACTGCAAACTAAGACTGTGTACGACTTTCCAGTGCGTTGCTATGATCACCTGCACGCGGCACAAGCTCATGCGTTTGACGAGATTACTCTTTCGGTAGAGAGCCCCTCCCAGCAAACAGTTTTTCCCTCTGAAGAAGTGTACGAAGTAATTATACATCCAGACGGGTTCAAGCAAGGGCAGTATACAGCAACGCTGGAGTTCCAGTTGCCAGTGAAGAATGCGACGCTAATCGCTACTGCGAATGGGGTCAACGATATGGTCTCCTTCAGAAGTGGGAAATCTTTATCAGAAGACTTAATTGTTGATGCAAACTGCTCAGGTGACGGTAAAATGGTTCCGTCTGTACTGGAACTGCACAGGCTCGACACTGGCAACGGAATGCGGACGATTTCCAGTACCGCGGAGGTGGTTGACATTGTGGCGACAGATGACGAAATCAGCTGGGAACTGCGCTTTAGTAGGGGCTTTCAGTTTACAGGGCAAGATAATTGCGGTATTGCCGTTTCCGTAGGTCTGTTGGCGAAAAACTTAGAAACATCGAGAGACACTCCTGTAACGTGCGCCCTTAGTTCAGCAGGCACACGATACGCTTGCTCAAGCAGTGGCTTCTATCAAGCCGGTGTCTACATGCTTTCTTCAGAGAGTGAGACGATAATCTCTCCCCGTGTACGGGTGATTCCAGGGGAGATCAACGAGAATTCTTCTCTTCAGAAAACTGAATTCTTAGGTATTTCTCAGAGTGGCTATTTGTCGAAGACTACCTTGTTGCTCAAAGATAGCTTCCAGAACACCGTGTCTCCGATCTGTAGAGAAGACACGCAACCGTTTCGTAATGGAGAGGATGAGCTCCGGGTCTCCGTTGTTTCTGAGGGTGGCAGCACAGGAACGGTCTCCATCAGCTCTGGAGTAGAGCAAGCTTCGGATAACATAACGAGGATATCACGTGCTTGTAACTCGAATGGAAGTGTGTCCATGATACTCAGCTCCAAGGGACGGGAGCTAAATGTTATGAGCGTTAAAAGCGAGCACGCTAATTCCACCCTTTTGTCAGCAGAAATAGACTTCGCTGAACTGAGCTGCTCTGTGTCTCCGGTGGTATGGCTAAAAGACGATGAGTTGTGCGAGGTGGGAATAGAGTGCATCATCCAATTTACCATCGCTGATAGCTTTGGAAATGATGTTCCCAGCAATTGCTACAACTGGACTGCAATTGCAAGAGAAGGGCTCGCTCAAACACCAGCAGTGACCCTTCCGGATAAGTTTACGGTGGAAACTAGAATCATTGCGGACTGTAGCGTAAATGTAAGTATACAACTGCTTAGTAAATGTGGTGGTTCATGCACAGAAGTGATATCTCATGGTCCTTTCGCTGTGGAAGTCGTACCTAGCAAGACGATTCGGGAGCTGCAAGTGAGGCGGACACCGCTCGGTGACCTAGCCGCCAGTGACTCATGCATGCAAACAAGCTTGGATGATTGCTACGCAATAGAACTTAGATTTTCAGCTAGGGACAAGTTTGGTAACGGTGTATCATGCAGCTATGACTATGTTTTCATGTGGGAAGAGGCAGTAATCACTTTCATGGAAGTTGATTCTCCTGAAGGCGCTGGTTTGACTCTTTCGAAGGGTGAAGGAGTATTGTCTATAAGATTTGGACAACTGCCGTTGGTGATCCCCGAACACATTGTTTTGAACTTTACTGGCTTTTATAAAACAGTTAAGGAGCCCTTTGGAGCCTTGTACTTATTGACTAATAGCTCAAGTTTTGAGCCCTTCGGAAAATCATTGTTCCTGGGAGGCGATGTGTCTATTTTCCACTACGAATTGCCGATTTCGACCCAGTATAATGCAGTGTACATGGGACTATTGAACCCTAATACCTCGTTTTTCACTGCCAGTTCCTGGAATGAGCGTATAGTCTATAACGCCACAGCTAAAAATTACCAGTTCATACTGTATTCAGCTTCTAGAGTTCGTCAACATGCAGCGGTGGCGACGAAACTGGAAAGCATGGAAGAAGGCCAGATATTAGCAGCTTCAGAAGCTGACAGCACCATTGAGACATTTGAGATTTCCAAAAATTTGTGGACAGCCTCTGTGACCATGGGAACCTCTGTTTCTATATGTGATGGCAGCCCCTTAGTGACAATCGAAGCGTCTGACCAGTTCCGCAGGGAACTGGAATATGATTTCGAAGCCATATGCTTAGATCGTCTCGCCGTAGTGAGTAACTGTCTAAATTCAGTTAATATGAGCGTTGCCTCACAAAATGCCGAATGCATAGGAAGCACTACCAAGATCATGTCTGTGATATTTGATTCCACCGAAAGGATAAATTCTACTGTGAAAGACCAAGTTTCTCAAGAACCCTTGAAGTCCGAAATACCTCCCCTGCCAGTTCAACGGATTCACCAGCTGCCTGGAGACCTGTTGATAACATTGTCGGACCACAGTGCACTCCACCAGTGGAGTAATGTATCAGTCTATTTGTGGTCTGATACGTATCCGGCAAAGTGGATACAAAGCCTTGACGACCTGACGGTCAGTGTTGTAGCCCAAAAGAAGGGAGCGCAGAGTGCTTGTGCGACGACTTCTACCAGTGCCGCTAACGGCCCTCACTTAATCCAAGTTGATCCTTTACTCAGCGCACTTAGGCATGACTTCAATTTCTCTCGCTGTAACGAACATGAGGAAGTCGAAATCGAAGTGAACGTGTCCACATCAGGTCTTGCTATCTTCTTGGAAGACGTCATGAGGAAGCTTCCGGGTCCTGGGGCGAGCGTACACGTCATAGAAAAAGCTAACTTCTCCTCGGTGGGTTCTTTCTTCTTGGAAGTGGACTATAAGCTTGTTGACAAGTTCGGGCTAGCGTTCACCAACTTTAGCTCCCTGATCAAAGTTGGGGCGCCACATTTGGTCTCACTATGCGCAGTGTCCCTAACACTTTCGGACGTCTACAGAATGTTATGTCGGGCGCGAACAGTGGGTGACTACAACGCTTTAACGCTTCTTGCAGAGAACTCCTTGGGCATGAGCTTATCGATGAGTGGAATGATGGTGGGGGTCGAGATACACGTTCAAGAGTACAATCAGGCGACGCAAGGTTCCTTAAGGGTGATATCGCAGCCACTAAATTCATTTGGGGAACCAACTCAAGGGAAAACAATCGCAGTTTTATTTGTGTGCGTTACTCTTGAGAATACGCTCCTCCCTACGTTGAGCTTTCTTGCGACGGGCACGATGTTACAGGCATGCACATGGGGAGGCCCTAGCCAAATTCATGGACTGACAGTCAACACAACAGTATTGGATTTTCCGGCTTTTCAAGTCCGATCTTTGTCTGTAAGGGGCGATTCAGTGGTGGTCCGTCCGCCCCTTGAAGTGACTGTTGCTTGCACAGTGACCCTAGAAGAGCTGGCGGAGGTAATGAACCTTCAGTTGGTTACCGCGAAGAGGCTGAGAGGAATCCAAACTAAAGCACAGTTTTATCATCTCGTTCTTCCATCGAGTACATCTCGCGAATGCCTCGAGTATGCCGTTTCTGAGGTGTCATTGTGGCAGTTGGAATCCTCTGAAGAGGACACCTTGCAGTGTAACCTGTGTTGTGAAAAGTTACTCTGTAAAGTAGTGTGCAACAGCTCCCTTGAATCCCCGTTCAGCTTACAATCTGTTCAGTTCCTGGATAAGGAAGGCGACCCTTTCACCACCGTTGCGGTGAACGATACTTTCCTCCCATTATCTACCGGAATTCCTAGTAACGAAACGTCTATCCTTGAAAGTACTTCCTCAGCATGGTCTCAGAGCGAGCCCAATTTGGCCCGGCTGACTCTCAAGGATGCCGATGGCATGGTTACCGGGAAGGAAATGTTTGATGGCTCTAACTATACTACGTGGTGCTTACTTATATACGTTGATACCCCCTCAGATGATCCTAGTGTTTACGATGTCTACTGCTCAGTCTATTCGCCCGAACATATTTCCATTTCTCCGGAGATGACGAACGTTTCATCATCTGTAACTGCAGAGACAGCTCTTTCCTTGAACTTCACTCTGACATCAACGGAGCTCATTTCCGGACCCCTTAAAGGGAAAATTATTTTTGCTACGGATAGTTTTGAATCAATCAGAGAAGCTGCGCTCCCTCTTTACTTCTCCAACGATGACTCCGTACAGCTGAATGTTGGAGCCCCTTTCTACAGCAGCGACATCAACTCGATGGTTTCCCAAGGAGAGGTTGGGTCAGAGGATTCGGTTCTTGCCGTCGAACTTGAGGATGCAGGTGGGAATGATATTGCTACGGGTAATACATCCGAAGCGAAAGAGTTCATGTTAGCGGCCAGACTTTTCTTTATCAACTACGATTTTACTATATATACGTCAGCTTGGCAACTTTCAGAAACAACCGGACGCTTTGAAGCAGATCTAGCAGGGATCCAAATCTCTGGAACGTACAGTATTTGGTCGGTTCTCAAAGGAGGAGAGCTTTTGGGAAAGAATCTCGGATCGCCTTCATTACGTATACGAGAGTATGAGGTACTGGGATCAAAACGTGCTACCGACCTGTGTCCGAATAAGACGCGGATATTTGGCCCCCTTTTGTCAGGGTTTTTTGAGGATGACCCTGACAAGGCTAGTGTGTACTTGTCTGTCCACACTTTTGATAAATTTGGAAATATTCCGGGGGACGGGATTGACAGGAAAGGTTTTAAGCCATGTGTCATGTTGGGATCAACTGAAATTGTGTTCGACGAAGATTCTCATGGAAATGAAGCTGATCTTTTTGGGGTCTTCATATTCGAAGTAGGTGACTGGGCGGGGACTCAGAGCGGAGACACATTGCTATCGGTCTACTGGCCCATTTGGAGCAACGATGCCTTCTTATGCCCAGACAATTTAGATAGCACACGGTTAGTTGCTACGAAGACAGTCCATATTTCGGGGGAGCCGCCTTGGGACGAAGAGATTGAGTCCATTCCTGCGAGTGGTGTCGTTAACGAGGTTATTCAAGTTTCCATACAAATGGTAAAGAGTGACGACTGTTATAGCTACTATGGTGGTTGTGGTAATTACAATGATGACGACCCAGACCTCCCAGGAGACCCGTTGCCGCAATCTTTGTTCCATATTGAAGCAGTCGTGCCTCTGCCTTCAGGAAATCCTGTTACACAGAGGCAAGGTGCACCTTCCGAAATTGATCATGTGCCAGTAGAATACGACGTTGTAAAGGATGGGGATGGAACTTTCACAATATCTGTTACACTCCCCAGGAGTTATCGTAAAGACCCTAACATTGCACTGCGCCTTTACAGCATGGGACAGAAAATAAAGGAAGATGAAACTATTGCGTTGTCGGGGACAGCGCTTGTCCCGTCAAACAGCATCGTTCATGGTTCATTTCACGACAGCAACTCTGAATTCTGGAGTCAAACACACTCTGCCTTTAGCGGTGTTGCCGGACGGTCTATGCTACTGACTATTCTGTGCAAGGATGAATTCGGGAACGCGGCTTCATGTGAGCCAACAGACTTTAAGACTAACATCACCAACGCCGATGGAGAAGGAAGCTGTTCAGTGTCAATTGAGCCTAAAGAGGGGGTAGGGGAGGAGTTATGTGTTAGTTATAGATGCCTGACTGCGGAGAGAGTCTATGTTTCTGTCGCAGATGCTTCCACGGGTCAGCATCTCCGTAACTCTCCTTTGGCAATCGACGTCATCCCCGGAGCACCTGGTCTCCATCAAAGCATACTCGTTAGCTTGACGTCCAGCATGACAGCTGGGACATGCGGCAGTGCATCACTACAGCTAGTAGACACTTTCGGTAACGAAATCGAGAGCATGCCAGATAGGGATCTGGCCTTTTCAGGAAGATGGGTAGATGCGGAACTCCCCGCTAGCCCTTGGGAGGCCATTGAGGGCTTCAGTGCACGACAGTCATATACCAAAGATGGAAAAGTGAGAATTCCTTTCTGCAGTTTGAGTTCGAAACTAGGTCTTTCTTTCCAGAGGCTTCAGATATTTCTCACTCAACCCGTTGAGAGAGCACTATTGGACAATGCGTCGCTTCCGTTAGTGGCTATAGAGGCAGGACCTCCAATTCCACACCTTTCCAATGTTACGATAGACGGTAATTCACCGGTCGGCATATTAATCACCGTTCAGGGATTCGACGCCTTAGGGCATTGGTGCAGGTCTGCGAGCGAATTCATGGAAGGCATAAGTGCGAACTTGTTTGGGAACGAATCGCGGCATATGTGGCCCCATGAAACGGTGGAAGTAGTGAGTGCTCGGATGTGCCTGGTCAGTGTGTTCATGGAACCTCAATCAAGTGGAACATACACCGTTGCGCTTGATTGGAACGGATATGCAATACTAGCCCTGGAAGAGTCCCCAGCGATAGAGTTCCATGCAGATGAGATATCGGAGACAGACTGCTTGGCTCCGCTTGTATCAGCCATTCAAGTGTTTTCGCTTATTACACCAAAATTTAATCTTACCACCAGTATAGGCACTTTCCTCGGTATTTCATGGAATATTGGAAAGGAGGCGTCCATTTGTATGGAGACACAGGAGTTCCACGTTGACAGAGTCGCCATCAGAACATCCGGAGAATCGGTTTTGAACGGCTCTGTGACTACTCTGTCTGAATTGTTGTTCACCATCTCCTTCCCAATGACCGACGTTTGCATCAGCATAGAAAAACTTGAGGTAACTGTCCAAGCTGGGAACACCAAGAGCCAGACAATTGTTCCATTCCAGCGTTCGTTTTGTAAGCTCTCTACCGGCCTACCAGAAGGAGGAAGCAAGACTCGTTTCACTGCTCAGGTGCAAGATGAGGGATGGCCACTGGAGCAGCCGCTTAAGGTGTTCGCCTCATTGCGAGACCAGGATAACATATCCATCTCCGAGGAACTTCACTCGCAGCAGGATACAGATTTTTGGTGCCTTAGGATATACGTAGACAACGTCTTCGATATATATTGCTCGATATACCCCCCTTCACAACTTACCGCAAACTCGTCAGCTGTCTCCCTTGACTCGAGGAACGCAACAGCGATGCGGCCCATCGCGGAATTCGCTCTGTTCGTCCCAGCCAGAACGGATTATACGGCTGGTGATTTGTTGTCTGCAGAGATACTTTCGGGCACAGTAGGACAAGAATTCTCCGAACACTCGACACGTGCTTTACATTGGGACGCATCCTTTCCGCGGTCTCTGGTCCACAAGACTCCCACTCAGCGAAGTACACTGCACGTCTCGGCCACAACAGGGGAGGCAGGAGATAGCGAGCTTGTGGTTTACGCCACTTTGAGAGATTGGAGTGGAAGTAAAATTGTCAACCAGGGTACTCCTGGTTTCCTTGGAGCTAGTGTAATTGCCATTAGAGGTGACGGCAGGCAGGAAACGTTTGCCTGGAAGTTTTCCGAAACAAATGACAGATACGAAGCATCTTTAGAGCCTCTTAAGATTGCGGACGTTTACACATTTCGGGCAGCTACTCCGGCTGGGTTTATATTGGACGGAGAGCCAACATTGCAGCTAACTGGCGTAAAGAGGCGTAACGAGACATCGAAGGAGAATACGCTTTTCTTTGGAAGCCTTTTATCGGGATATCAGAGTCATCTGATGGGACATGAGCTGCTGGTGAAACTTATAGATGAGTTTGGAAACATTCCAGATAATACGGTCGAAAACTTTTATCCTTGTGTGACCTTGGGTGCAAACATTGTTCCGCTGTTCGGAGAAGTTTCACACGCTGGGGTCGCATTCAACGCCGAATACCCCTTTCGGCTGAACGATGAGAGCCCTGACACTCCAGGAACGCTAGACTTGAGGGTCTATTGGCCTCCACAATATCTGGATAGTGGTTCCGTCTGTCCCACTAATTTAGCTGGATTCGCTGATTTAGAACCAATCTTTGAGAAGCAGATCCTTTTTGATTCGGACCCAGAGTTTTCTCCTAGTAGTACACAGATCCTCTTCGTTGATGATGGAGACGGATCCGTAGATAACAAAACCATTACTCTTCAGTTACGGGAGAGCGATGGAACAAACGTGCATACAATGGAGGGCAACGCTGATGAGATCTTCCACATCGAAGGCTTTCTTCCAGCTGCTTCAGACGGAGAAAAGTTGGTTTACGTCTCTCCTATGAGCAAATACGTTGGCGGGGGACAGTATAATATATCTTTTTCGATTAGAAAGCATGTGGAGGAGGAAATCGAATTGCATGTTTTCTGTTTAGGTGTGGAGATCGCTTCGTCACCTTTGATTCTTTCCATAGCCAGGGATAGGGTTGCGGCTCACGCATCTTTCATTGAAGGGGTCTTCACCGAGTTTTTGTCACCGTTTGTGGCTGTGAGGGCCAGTTGGCTTCGCGATTTCTCCACGCTTGTAGCAGAATCAATGCAGGAAATGAGCCTAAGTGTTAAATGCCGAGACAAATATGGAAATGCGGCTTCCTGCGATGTATCGGATTTCGTCATATCGTACGACCCTGTACTTGGAGACTCCAACTGCAGGACGAGTTCTATCACGGACGGTGAATCTGGAGACTTCACGGTGATTAAAATACTCTACATTTGCGATTATATTGGACAAACTAACATGTCGATTCAAGACCCCAACGGAAAGCACTACGGTAACTCGCCGTTGTTGATCCGCACAAGAGCAGGGAATCCTCTGGCGATACCTACTTTAGAAACTCCTTTCTTTTCTACGTTACTCGAACATGATAGTACTATCACTATTGGAACATGTGGCGTTGGAAAGATTCAGCTACAAGACATGAAAGGAAACAACTTGACGTCGTTCCCGTATGAAGATCTGGTGTCGCCGACTCTGCTCTTTGAGCCAGTTTGGTCAGAGCTTCCGGGAGCTACGCCGCACGGACTTTCGGCTGCCCCTTGGTTGGAATCATTTCCACACAGTCAGGGTTATATAGGGAACGGTCAAATTCAATTCCGATACTGCAATTTCGAGAAAAATTTGGACCTTTCGAAGACATACGCGCTCCAGGTACGAATAATTCTTACTCCGAACGCTCCACTGCTCGAGACCGAGCCCCAAATCACCATTCGACCAGGTCCGGCCCACTTTGCCCATATTGAATCCAACATTTCAGGTAACGGAACTCATGCAATTTTAGAGCTTTCAGGAAGGGATAGGCTAGGATATATCTGCCGTTCCGGAGAAGAGATGGCCGAACACACTTTATTCAGAGCACTGTACGACGACTCTGTCATCCATTTGGACAGCGAGATAGTAGCCGAGGAGAGAAATATTGATGATGAACTCTGCACTTTAACAGCGGTTATCAAACCATCGATTCCTGGTACTTTTCGCTTTGATGTACAGCTCGCCGGTCATTCTGCCCTTGCGTTTGCTGACAGTCCACTCGTGCAAGTTGGGAATCCTGCCAGTCCTACCACTTCATATTTGCTTGCTCCAACTACAACCGGTACCATTCTTGAAGAGACATGTACAGATGTCTCGCTGTTGGATGAGAATGGCTTACCTGGAGTTGCAATAGATGGTTCCTCACTAAGATTGCTTGTATCTCATGTAGTCGAGCAGCAATGGCAACTGGTCGAGAACAGCACTGTCGATACCACGTCCAAAGTGGGGACCGTCTCTACGTGTTTCATTCCCCAACACACGGGAATGTATGTCATTAGTACCACCCTTAATGGAACTGCTATCCCCACCTCCGCTGTAGGATACTCGGAAGAGGTTAAAGAAATAGTCCCCGCACTGACAGAGCACCACTTGCCACTGCTAGTTGAAAGCAAGTGCTCCGTTCTTTGGAATGTGTCGAAGATATCGACGAACCCTGAGATTATTTCGGAGCCAGATTCGTTTAAGAAGCAGTTTTTTACGAGGAACCAAACGAGTAATCTAGCCTCAGTGGTTTTGTACCTCAAGCTGATAGATGTATGCGGTGCCAGCAAGCTGCTGAGCGATGTGAACGAAGATGTAAACGCTTCGCTAGTAATAGCTTCGGGCTCTCCGTTGCAATCATTTTCTGTTTTCGACGCGTGCACTCAGTGGGGGGACGAGTGGATCCGGTGCACGGTGGAACTAAGTCACAGCAATGAGTCTCTGCAGCTAGGATTGCAAATAGACGGCACTCATTTGGATGGCATTCTTGAATACGCAGAAATCCCGCCTGAGGTACAGTCCCTGAAGATACTTTCCGGATCGAGTTCTCATCTCGTCAATATCACGTCTTCTGTGCGATTCTTATGGGTCTTTGACGATGGCACGGAAGGTGCCTGCTTCCATTGCAAAGTTCCCCCACAGATGTGGTTAAGGCCAAAGGAAGAAGATGCCGATAGCAGTCAAATCTTTGTACCTGTAGAGATGGCAGATGATGGGTTCCTCGATGTCACCCTACGGTCTGCCAAGGGAGGGACTTTCTACATCGAGGCGACCATAGAGGCAGGGACACTCAGTAACCTAACTGAAATTTCTTTCAGCAACGTAGACTGTGATTTAGACAAAACTTTTGCAGCGGGACAAGGGTTGATCCAGGCTTCCAGTTTCGGGCAAAGTGACGACAAGAATGAATTCAAAGTGTATTTCCAATCAAATTCGAGCATTCTCTCCGGATCGGAATGTGACTTGTCCTTCTCGGACGTCAAGGAGCGTGTTTGTGTCCTAATTGCCAACGCAACGAGCAAGGAGGTAAGTCTCTCAAGTTGTAATAGCTCGGCACTAGTTGCTATTGCATCGCAGAGTACCCTAGATATTTCTCCCGAGGAAGTTCACTCGCTGGAGGTCAATGCTACATTGGGAACGCGGGAGGGTGGCATGGCTGCATCGTTTAGCTACTCTTCCAACACATTGAAGAAGGGAGGTTACTTCATTTCGCTATGGTTTCTTCGCCCGTTGGAGACTGAATGGAGACCGATCACAGTTCTCCATCCGAGTTATCAGTTCGTGCCCGAGACGGATAGTGCAGTTTTGGCCGTTCAAAGTGGCTGTCCGATTCTCCAAGACTCCACAATCAAAAGTGATTCTCCTGTGT
>LVLI01001763.1:0-10278 GCA_001687465.1 Halocafeteria seosinensis | reverse complement strand
CTATCATTGAGGGTAATACTGTTCATTCTTTAAGCATATGCTCAATCGAATTTAGCCATGATAGCAGCATAGTTCACTGGTCCGTTGG
The DNA here is from genome assembly GCA_001687465.1 of Halocafeteria seosinensis. NCBI lineage: Eukaryota > Bigyra > Bicosoecida > Halocafeteria > Halocafeteria seosinensis. The sequence goes on along the minus strand of LVLI01001763.1, from coordinate 10,190 downwards.
AAGTAGTGGACTTCTCACAACGGACTCTTGTACAACATCATTCTCTAAAATTACCTGCCTACTCAGAGTTTCACCGTTAACTTTAAAATCAACGAGAGCTTGTATAGACGTTTCTCTTCCAAAGTTTTTTAGTTCTTCGAGAAACGTGTCAAGAGAATAGGACGAGGGCTTCTGGCCCTTCGAACTCTTGTGCCCGCAGTTCGCTGTCTTAAGTGAACTCACCATCAATCTCAATTGCACTTGTTTCAACCTAATCGAAATTTAGATCCCTAGCAACTTCTTCAGTTATGTCGGCGATAGTATCCAGGTCGCCGTTATTCTCTGTTTGGCACCCAGATGCTCGATCTGAGCACTTAATGCCCCGTCTCGAGTGTTACGTTGGCAAAAGCATGAATGCCTGACTATCGTTTTCTTGCAGACTCGAATACGTTGTATGTTTTCATCTGAGCTACGCGCTCAAGTGTCTGAGCAGATAAACTGTGTCTCGACTTGTATTAGCAGCTGCTAGACTCGAGAAAAGACGCTCCACGTCAGCCGATCCAGAACAGATAGTGAATAGCCTTAAAGCAACCATCTTCGAGACTTAGGTACTTGAACTGCTTTCAAGCCCTTTCAACAGCACCATCAGTCGGTACTTTCGGTATTCAACCCTGCCTGAACTCATCGAGTTGCCCAGCCAGTTCATTACTTTCCTCAGTAGTACTTGTAAAGCCCCATTGCCATGTTACCCACAGCAATGGTGCCGTTCTCGACCTTTTCTTCTTCTGTGCCTGCGTCTTCGTTGTTTTGGCCGTGGGCTTGCTCTCCAAGGGGCTTGCACACAGGCTGACCCTGCTCTCCTGGGTCATTGTCTGCGGTAGAAGCTGTATCTGTTCCGATGTGTTGCACATCTAGATCCACCATTTCTTCATCATCGTCATCGTACTCATCTAAAGCTGCTCTAGCCTAAGGAAGCCCTTCACAACGCCGAGAACTTCGGTTCGGATTTCGGCAACCTGGATGTAATGTTATAAGGAATCTTCGGTTACTCCTGGAAAGAGTGTGGAGTGCTAACTAGAGCATATGTGCGATCGTTACAATATCAATTATATTTGTATTTGCTATACCTTCCCCAAAAGATCCCCAGCTGGAAGGGTGGGGATGGGGATGGGGACGCATCAACAGGGGATTGGGGACCGATCCCAACTAGCCTAGACAGGATCCTTCTTGTCACACGCCCAGAACAGTCGGTCCACCGGGTCCAGAACAGCTGAGGCCATAAGAGGGACTGAGGGAGCCATGTGCGAATGAGTTGATTTGTTTAGCATGTAGGCATACTATACACACTGGTTGACTGGTCGATTGTTTTCCTTTCTTATGAGGGTAGGAAGATACACACTACCCATACAGAGCCAGAAGGATTGGAGATTCTGGGCTCGCCACCGCCGTTCCTGTCCCTACATACGCACATAAACAAGGATTCTGCTGATAGGCACCTACCTCACTACCTAGAAGAGGTACAAAAGTGTGTGATGATGATGGCGGCTTCAATACGATCACAAGGAGAGAATGAGACGAATCGACTGTTTCGGGAAGCGCTCCGTGCCATCGACAACGCCTCCACCACTACCACCGCTTCGTCCGAAGCCCACCACAGCCAAGAGGAGCGGAACGAGCCCTACACTAAAAACTGTAGGGGTGGATTGAATTGGTTCGAGGAGAATGAGAATAGAATTGTGTTAGGATTATTACAGCGAGCTCCGTTGGGCTTTACGGTTGGGAAATCCAGGAATCGCAAACGATTATGTGGACAACCGCAACCTTTTGTGTATTCCCCGCTAGATGACCGCGAGCGTGATAGTCAACCATATCCGCTTCCTCCGAGGGTGACGATGACCGAGGAAAGCGAAACTGGTTCTGCTGCCAATTCATCACGTAAAACGCCTTCCCGTGAGGACATTAGCAGGAAAACCACACTACTCCATGAGGTGACAAGATCAGCACTTTGGGCCCTTGAAGAGCGAGTGTGTAGAGAAACTACCCGAATGGATCCGTTTGAGCGAGTGGAGGTGGTGCAGATTCTTCAATGGATCTTACGACGTTCTCCCGAAGTCAATGTACGGGACGGTCCTGAAGGTAAGACTGCCCTGAATCTAGTCGTTGATCGTCTTAAATACTGTCCCCTAACTCCGACATTGGCCCTATCGAACGGTCGAGCGCCTGGCAAAACGCATTTGAGGACACTTGTGCACATGTTTGCTGATAGCGGTGGCAACGTCGCCATATCAATGAAAGAGGTGGTACAAAAGTATGCCTTTGAACCTCTTCCCGAGAGTGAAGTTGCAAAACTCAAGGAGAAGAAGGAGAATGAGAAGATAATCTCTCTAATGTCCCAGGTAGACTCTAAGAACCGATCTACAGCCCCGAGGCATGCACTGTATAACTTTTGCAAGAGATTCTGTTCCAGTCTTGAGTCGATCCTACATGCGTATAAAGGGCGTAGTAGTGGAATCCTCGAAGGAAGAGTACCAATTCAGGAGAGCGCTATCAAGTATATTCTGGAGCAGCTTCCGTTCGGTGGCTTGGTGTATGGTTTTCTTGCAGGCTGTAGGAACGAATACAATGAAAGGTGGATAAAACGTATGAAGGAAACATTATTCAGCAGCGAACGTATTAGCCGTGCTGCAGAGAACTTCTGTGTCCGTGCCACAGAGTACTTGCAGTACCAGGTACTAGAAGGTGTTCTGAACGATAAGAGCTTACAAGAGAAGCTCTGTGAATTTTATGAGAAGACCAAAGATGTCTTTTGCCGTGACATCGAAAGATTCGTAGGCACGAATAGTGACCAAGTTGAAGAAAGCGAACTCGTCAAGGAGCGACTGTTGGTATGGGATACTCTTATCGAAAGATACACCTCCCTTTTCCTGGAGCATGTCGCGTTTGTTGTTCCCGAGTGTGACTCAGATTTAGGGATCGCAATCGCCGAAAGAGTGTTTCCTCTCATGAAATACAAGTTTAACCCAGAAAAACTTGATAGTAAGGATGGTAATGCTCTGTATGCTGAACAGGTACGACATCTTGGTACCTTGATACGTTTTGCGGACGAAGAGCTTCGAGTGCGGCAAAAGATCCTCGAGGACTGGGACAAACACGTACACGCGGGGAAAATGTGGGACGTCGGAAACATGAAAATATCGATGTTTCAAAGCAAACAACGCGGAAACGCCGTCTATATCTGCGTCAACGGGCCACCATGCTCGCGGTGGTCACTGCTAAATAACGGGAAGCGTGGAGTGGAAACTTTGTCGAGCCTTCCTACGGAACGCGAAAATGACGTTGCAACTATTCATGTAGACGAGACTATTGCAGGTCTTGCGGAGACAATTCTTTGCTCTTGTAAGAGTGATGAAACTTCGAACTCATGCATGTCATATGATGCCCTTGTGTCACTTTTGGGAACGCACAAACGTACATCAAGAATAGTCTTTGTCGGATACGGAGTTGGCGGCTCGATTGCCTGTGCCTTGCGTCTTCTTCTTCGTAGCCAGCTTCAGCAAATGTTCGGAACAGATTGTAAAACCTCAGTGTGGACGATAAATAGCCCTAGATGTGTACATGATTCTAGCATATCTCAAGTTCGAGGGTTATTTTCCCATGCTGTGCATATCTGGACTGAATGCGGCACTGCCGGTGCCAGAGACGAGAGGTATCAGCTCCCTGGACAGTATTTTCTCCTTCCAGCTGACGATCCAGACAGACTTTGTCCCTGTAATAGTTCTACTCTCAACGAGATGAAATCAACGTTTCGTTTCATGTCCGTCGATCAGTTATTTTGGCACTTAGTTTCCTTGCAATCAGCTGATGGTGAGTTGCCTAGTAGGCTCGTACGTGCACTCCTTGGCAAAGCATCTAAATCTCGTAGGGATGGTAACCGGCGAGTTGGTGATATTCATGAAGGTGCGCTCTATCATCATGTTTCAGTCAGAAAACAGGATGAAGAGACACCCCTGCGTGAACGCGCTAGCGACATACATGACGCGTGTCGGAAAGGAGACTTGGATAGTGTTCAGTATTTTATCCAACAAGGAGGAAATGCCCGAATGGACCAAGAGCAGTGGACACCGTTAACCATTGCATGTAGTAAAGGTCATATAGACGTGGCTACATATTTGATCCAACACGGAGACGCCCAGATGAATGCAGCAAGTAAATATGGATGCACTCCATTACATTGGGCGTGTGTAGCAGGGCATATAGCTGTGGTTAAATGTTTGATCCGGCAAGGAAATTCCCGAGTTGGTGCAAAGAATGCAAATGGACACACTCCGTTACATTGGGCATGTAACGGAGGGCATATAGATGTGGTAAAATGTTTGATCCAACAAGGACACGCCCCAGTAGATGCAAAGGCTAAAGATGGACGAACTCCGTTACATGCGGCATGTGAAAGTGCAAGTGGACATTTGGATGTAGTGAAGTACCTGGTGGAAACGGGAGGCGCGGACCAAGAGGCAGTTGACGATCAAGGATGGACTCCACTTGTTAGCGCAACTACCAGGAATAAGTATAAGGTAGTTCGATACCTTTTGGACAAGGGTGCAAATCTAATCGAACCATACAGAAGCGGTCAAGAAAACGCAATGATCAATAAAGGGAAGGCATTGGTGCTGGTTGTACTAGTTTCACAGGGGATCGCACAGTCTACTTTCGAACTATATCGACGAAGGGCCTCCCGATGTCTAGAAGAGTACTCTCTATTGTACTGGTCCTTCTACCATCAGAATCTGCCGGCGTGTCTGCGTCTGATGCGAGAAAGATGGTACGGAGAGACAGTAGCGCGCAACGAACTAGAACTGGATCTGGAATTCACCTGCCGCGTTCTCATGGAATTGCAAACTGATCTTTCACAAAGCGCGGGAATGACAAGACGTGTCGCCATCCTTGTGATCGAAATTTTGAACGATAGACCAGTTGAACTTGAGTACAATGCAAGGGTGCTGCCACCAAGTTGGCAACTGGCATGTTGCTTTGCGTCATATATACGGGAATCTACCAGGCATTCCCGCTATACTCCTGGAGTTGACGATTACAAAGCAATGCTGCGTTTCTTCGGAGTCTGTCCTTTCTTTTATGGGAATCATATTCTTGACGTTATAGTGGCTGATTCTTCGTCGAGGGAGACAAACCCTGAAGTGTACATGGAGGAGGAACTACAATTATATGATTCCGACGAGGCTTCGCGCACTCTGCTGATGGCTCTTTATTATTTCCGTTACAAGAAGCGCGAAACCTTGCAACGGCACGATAACGGGCATAATCCTTTTCTCGTCACTTTCTTTGAGTACCATCTCTCGCTGAGTAGCAGTACTGATCCAATGCATGACTCCAGAAGTCTCGAAGTTTTTCACCTTCAAGAAGAGTACGAACGAATGGAAGGGTCGTGCCAAAATCAATTTGAGGGTTTGTATGAAATGTCAAAAGCGTTGAACTACGAGCAGTGCGAAGAATTTGAAGAGTCCATCAATTGTTATCAAAACGCCTTAGCTGTTGATTCACTGACTCCCATCCTATATCTTGGTTATGGGCGCTTTTGTTTGAAGCAGCAACGCAACTGTGGCACCGCTTTGGAAGAAAATGATGACTATTCATTGGACAGTGTTCTCGCAGACATCTATTGGTGGTTTCAAAAACGAAAACCGTATTTGTCAATGTACGATCGTGATGCCTTCCGGTTCTTTCTTATGGAAGTAGAATCTTCACTCCTTCGCTCCCAGGAAGCGGAGGGCTTCACTGCCGAAGAGGCGTCGGAGTTGTTGGAATCACTTCTCCAACGATCCGTGTTTGACATTCCGACTTGGGAACACTTACGAGACGATTTACTCAAGTCAATAGATATATTGAGGGAAAAAACGTCAGGATTGTTTGCGTTGTTGAACCCTTCCCTCCGATCCTTGATCAGGGATATATCGAATACAGTGGACATTTTGCTTCCGGGGACAGAAATCGTGTGCAACGGAAGTGGAATGGACTTGGATTCTGCGAAACCAACCACCGAGCTACACCAAAGAGTGGACTTCTTCAAGGAATTGCAAAATAGGGATACCCTGATTGCAAACTTGGTAGAACGAGTCTCATCCTACAGGGTCACTCGAGAATTGTTAAAGGGTGTATTGGAGCGTATCCGTGAATACTATCAATGGTACGTGACTGATTTCAGGAATACGCATATAGACTGGTATACTGCGTACTCAACAGTGCATGGAACGGACGCGGGGGCGGAGGTGCTTAATGGCTTTGTTTCTTCGTTAAATGGACAAAAACTGCACAGTTCCTTGAATGACGCCACTCGAGTTGTTGAACACGAGGACAATGAATACCACGTGAAGCTTGAAGCATTGGACCGACTTCCGGTTTTGAAGCCACCTCGTGATAACTTTTACGGGAAACACAGCGTGGTACTTTATAATGGAATCTACTTCAAATTCAACCCGCATGCTCCAGGAATTGAAAGCGCTGTGAACCTGCTAGGCACTGCTTTGACAATGGGAACCAATCAACAGGTCACTCCTCCTACCCGGCTTTTAAAAATTATACGGAAACAGTACCTGCGCGTCGAGACTGAGGGAGAGGGTGCATGCATGTCCTTACATCAGTGTCCCGAAGACCATGGCGAGGCCTACTATCAATGCTCTCTTGGCGTTGGCCAGTACAACTTGCATACTATACTACGCGAGCAACCTGAGACGATATGGAAGCTCGATTTGGAAAATTTTTGCTATCTTGTCATACTGATGATGCTGATAAATGCTGGGGACGCCAAGCCAGATAACTTTACTGTGCTACATTCCAAGACTCTCTCTGGAGAAGAGTCATTCCGGTTAGTGTCTATTGACAACGATATAGCCTTTTGTAAGGGAACGTTGCTGGCACATAAGGGGCAATATGAAGGCAAAGTGTATGCGGATGTGTTGAATGTTCTCTTCTTTTTTCCTCAAATGAATGACTGCATTCCGGAGAGGGTGCGGGAGCACCTTCTTGAAACAAATTTTGTGGATAGAGTAATGGCACATTGGCTCAAAGACCTGTACGATATGGACCAGTCGTTTTGGCAGTCCAAGACGTTTGCCAATGATTTAAGCCGTCTGAAACTTCCCGTATCGCTTCCAGGAGGGACATTGGCCGGAATGTATCAGAGGCTTCAGACAATGGTGAGTATGCTGAAGCAGCATCACAACGTGACTCTGGATCAAATGTTTCAGGAGCTATATCCCGGAGTGAGCAAAATTTACCGACAGTATCGGGATAGCAATAGTTTGACGAAGTCTATTTTGAATCTCTACCGACAATGTATCCCCGAAAACAGAGAGGAACTTGACAGAGCTGCACATACTGGGGACGTCGCACTGATACTAAAATCGCTATGCCGAGCGTCAACGTCTCGAGTGTTATCGGTTGATGAACATTTTAAACGTTTTGATGCTTTGCTCAGTCAGGAAATTGGCAACTTGATTCAAGCGCAACCGCAGTTGAGCAAACCCCTCGGCTCTTATGCAAGCCAGTGCCAATGGTGCAAGGCCGCTGACAACGAAAATCTTGAGCCAAGCACTCTCAAAGTGCGTTCTGTTTTTCAATTCCTCAGTGAGCACTTTAATGTTCTGCCCAAACTTACCCCCAAGACTCTCTTGCACATAATCTTGCGGAACGGGCTGGATATTAATGAACGCTCTACAGCGGCGGGCGGGGGTACCATCATGCACGACATTGCTTGGCGTTCCCAGCGTAACACCGACATCATTGCAAAAGAAAGCATGTGTTCACTCACTAAGTGCCTCTTGCAGTGTGGTGTTGATGAAACTACGGAGGATGATGAAAGCCGTACAGCTCTGGAGATTGCGCAGGAAGTAGACGATCACTGGGGAATCCAGCGGTCTACACTTGATTTCGTGCCTACTCTGTTCTGGGAGATTTTCGACGAGCATATGAAGGGTCCCACTTCAGTGGGGACATATTCGAGGGTGGATCACTTTCTGTGTAATCTCAGTCCGGTAAGGCTGAATCTGCTTGTGAACGGGGAAACCAACGTCTTTGCAGCACTTGCGAAGAGCGGACAACATGCAAGTTTGTTGCGACGTATACTGGAGAGAGACCCAAACAGAAGTCGACACCGTTGCACCTTAGAACGCTTAAGGATGCTAAATTTGGCCAATGAACGAGATGAGAAGCTGACTGCTTTGGAATTAAGGCGCACCGCTAAAGAAAAAGCAACACAACATTCCGTCGACGCTTCTGAGGTAATCCCACGGGATGATATCTGGTACTCGTTTGAGGGAATGATGTTTCAGGGAATCGAAGGAAACATCATTGACTTGTTGGTTTACAATTATGACGACACAAAAGCAACAGTGGTTGAGTGGGTGCTGGAGCAGTACCCACTGCGTGCTAGCAGCAAATCCGTATCCCATGCATTCGATAGAAGGAAATGGAGTATACTGGCAACCCTTTTAAGCCATGGAGGCCATTTGGATACCGAAGGGGTCCCCACAAAATATCGAGATAACATGCTGGTTGCCAATGCTTGTGCAAGTCGTGGAATCAAACTGGCACGAAAAGACTTGGAGCGCTTCGTGGATGTGTCAAAACGCGATAACGATCGTAACACCATTCTTCATTTATTGGCCAGTCGTCCAGATAAAGATGTGCTTGATATACTCGTTAAGCGCAACAAGTATCGATCGCTTTTGGTTGAGCGAGGGCTGTTGTGGGCCGTGAATGCAGCCGGAGATTCACCTCTCGCAGTGGCAGGGAAGAAACGACAGCCATCCGCTGCTGAAACACTGGTTAAGCTATTTCAGCAGGAGGGCTATGCAGCTCGTTTGTGCAACTCGAAGAATGAGCATGTCTGCGCTATGGATGACAGCAGCAAGATTATATCGCGTTTGCTGCACGAATATGGCTTCGACGAAGTTACGGTCACGGAGGCAATCTGTGGAATTGATGTGGATCGTGTAAATCAGTATGGAAGTACTCTTCTGTTTGAGCTGGTAAAGAAGTATGGCATGTTGACCTCACCAAATTCAACCGACATGGAAAAAGTAGAGACGTACGATCATCTTCGCTGTGTTCTCGAATACGGGGCATCACCCGTCTATACTGCTCGCATTGATGGTTGGACTGCTTTACATTTGGCAGCGAGGCAGGGAGATGCTGACTTGGTCAGTCGGATGCTGCCTCAAGACTCTCGAATAGATGAAAATTATCAGCTAGACAAAGTGGCTCAAAGATTTGATCCCAGGGTTTTCGATATGTGGCAACGCTGCCCGCTAGATATTGCGCTGTTAGAGTCAAGAAAGGAACGGGAAAACTATTCAGAGTGTCAACAATGGGAGCGAATAGCTGAAGTGTTGAATTGGGTTCAAGGCCAGTGTTACAAGGAAGGAAACACGCCTCTAATGGACAGTATTATCCGTTGGCAAAGTTGTACTGTCCAGTACTTTTGCCCACGACGACTCCCCGACAGTGAATACAACTCACTCGGACTGACACCTCGTACTCTTGCAGCGAGACTCGGGATTGGACATTTTTGTCCACATGATTGCATTTCCACGGAAGAAGTAAGGACTACTCAGGAAATGCGTCTGACCAACTACGACTTAAATAGCTTGCTAGACACTGACGATTACATTGGTGTGAGTTTGTTTCTCTGGGAATATGGGTTCGGCGCTAAAGTTGAGACGTTCCACATCCAGCTACGTGACATACTAAAAAGTCGGAGGTTTAGCGAAAGCAACAAAAAGCTTCTTGTCAACCTAGCGTATATTCACCGGGATTCCTATTTCAACAAGTATGGAGAACGTCTTCTTACGGAACTTGCTGATGCCGATGGAGTTACAACTATTGATCGGAGGACGCTCAGAGAACTACTAAGAGTGTTGAGTCTAGCCAGATGCGTGCTTTCTCCTCAGACACTCCTACGTTCGATAAAAGAATGCAAGCGTCACAACAGGCATATACTGGCTATTGAGTTGCTTCAATTCGACACTTCTGCGAATGCTCCAAGGATCCGTTTGTCCCAAAAAGCCGCTGAAGTCCCTTCTCATGAGCGCGACAAATTAGGGAGATACTTGTTTGCAAAGTAAACGATCCAGTTGAGTGTTTTCTATGCAAATCAGCTATGGACACACACACACACACACACACACACACACACACAC
>LVLI01001757.1:0-11135 GCA_001687465.1 Halocafeteria seosinensis | reverse complement strand
ACTTAAAGTATTAACCAATTATTTTCTTATTTTATTCTATTATTATACCATGGTAATATATACAATACAATGAGTAGAACTAAAGATAACCCTTTTTTGTAAGACTTCATCAACTAGGATCAAGCGTTATCAATAGATGGGGAGAGTTAGCCTCATTCTGAGGTGCGAAATTAAGCCCCCCGACTCCCTCGTTGCCAAAATTCGCACCATAGATGGAAACAGACTCTCCTTCCGTTGTACTCCAATCCTTCAACGAGATACTGTGGACTTCCGGCTGAGAGTAGCTGTACCGAACATCGCAACTGTATCCGCACTGTTTGGATCACAGTTGGCTTGGCCATCAACCGTCACAATTACGGGATGATTTACTCCTGCATACTCAGGAACAATGCAGCTTATTTCAACAAAATCCGGGAGGAAAAACAGGCGACGTCCGCCAATTTCGTTTTCAACTACAACACGGTCGAGTCCGTCCTTCTTGCGGCTGCTGTGTTTGTGGCACTTGAAGGTACTATGTTTCAGAGTAGCCGTTTTGATGATGGCAGCGGTACCACTGAACGAGATGCATTGGCGATCGCTATAGCCGTTGTCATTGCGGTGAGCGTTTTGTATTTCTTCATTGTCTTCATCGCCGAGTTGGGAGCGACATGCAACATATCCGTGATAACGAGGCTGTGCGAGTCGAAGGCAAGCCGTCAAGGTAATGAAACGCATGTAGACACCGCTTCCAAGCAAACAGCCGAAATGAATTATAACCCAATGGCTTTGCGGAAAGAGGCAACAACGAGACCTGTCAAACTAGTTGTACTGTAGTTCACTTTTTTCCGCGTGAAGAGCGTAATTACATGAAAAACGTATCCGAATTGCGTAATGCTATAGGCCGATATGAAAGTAAATCCTTGTTCAACCCTTTTGTATCAACAATATGAGCATACATTTATCAAAAGCCTGAATGCTACTAAGTAAGTTTGCAATGATTCACTGATCACTCACTGATGAAAAAACATTGAGAACATTTGCCTCCCCTGGAAATCGAGTTTCTACGTGTCAAGTCAACTGAACCCTGAGTCGCATGGACGGATCCAGACAAAACTAATGACAAATTTGGCTTAATTCTGGCCTTGGTCGCTAGCTTGTCCTCGTGCTCGGTATTCATCTTCTGCTACTTGTTGGAGTCGTTCTCGAATAAAGTCGGGGTCTATACCAGCTAACGTTATATCACTCCGGAAGAAGAATAGGACTTGAGCTCCCCGGATGGTTTCCGGATAGCCCTTGCGCTTTCCTTTCAACTGGTCGGCGATTGACACTTTCCTCAGAAAAATTTCCCCCCAAATGGACGGGTAGCGGGAATATTTGTAACTGAGATCTGCGGGAAGCGACTCCGCAATGATGCGCTTGGCAGTCTGAACGGTCATATCGAAAGGGAAGTGAAAGCGATCAAAGTCGTCCATCCTAGAAGCCGGGGGAGACGGATAAACTATTGCCCTGCTAGCCTCGGCTTGCTGACGACGATTACCAGATGGACGAGAACGCCTCACTGTTCCGGTCCGTTCAATTACTCGGATGTCTGCTCGATTAGAATCGGAAACTTCACTGACGTCATTCAACCGGCGTGACAGCTGTTCGATATGAGAGTGAAGTGAGTCCATTTCGTCACGCGTAGACTGGCCACCCGTTGAAGTTCCCTGAGCTGGCATTTGCTGCTGTGCACTCGACCCACTTCCCACATCCATTCCGTTGTTTTGGATCTTCTCAGCAATTTGTTTCGCCTTTCTTGCTTCATGCGAAGCGCTACTGGCCTCACCACGCACCCCCTCAAGCTCATCTCGGATACTATCCAATTCACTCTTTGGAGCATGCCCCCGTTCCACTAAATTAAGCTTCTGTTCAAGACGTTCAAGTCTTTCGGTTGAATCGTTTAATTGTTCTCGGACATCATTCGGGGATTCACTTCCACCCCTTAGATTATCGGCACCCAAGACTTCACTTCGGTATCGTAACATAGCTTGGTTGATGGAATACCGGTCGTACCCCAACGCATTCAACAACTGCTTCGCAGTAAAGTTTTGCGCATTGATATCACCTCGCATGCAAACTTTCACAATTGCCATGCCACAAGCAAGTCCTTCTTCCTCATACACATTTGTTGGTGGATCCGACATGATGTGATCACGGATTCGTCGCCAAATATCCCGGGGTTCTTCCGTGGGATCCAATGCGTCAATGTGATCTTTCAATCCCAATGTAATATTCCGAGTCACATGCTCGACTAGTTGCATAATTTCGGTGTGTGTGGGTGCCACGGATAGCAAGTTCTTCATGGCCCGAGTAATATCCCAGTTCACATATCCAGTCATCACAGTATGCAATGCGCCACTAATCTGACTTGCGATCGGAACATTCTGAAGCAATGCATTCAGTAAAGAGGTAACCGCCGACTTCTTCTTGCTGCTTGTGTCGATAGCGACATCACCCGACCGCACACTCATCGCAGCGATAAAGTAATCGTACACGATTGAATTTAGACAGGCATAAAAGGCCTGTAACTTTGAATCCGTTTGGATATAGGCCAAGATTTTGTCTTCATCCTCTTTTTCCAAAGCCCGAGGAATCTCATGTCGATGAACTGCTATCCCAGTGTTGGGCAACACGCGAGTCCGAAGTTCTTCGACTTCTTCCACAGTCAGTGTCACGTATCCTTGCTCCGCACCACTCGCTCCCGATCCAGAAGTTTCTGTTGTTGGGTTGTCGCCGTGTTGGTCATGCAATCTCCCGGTATTCGCACTGCCATCGCCAAAAGTACTAGATTCTGTGGCCTCCGTTTTGAGCTCGGCGCCAGAAGAGGTCGCATCTGTCGTAGACTGTGGTTGTTGCTGATGTTGCTGAGGCTGTTCCGACTTGGTGTTTCTACGATCTCTTTGTTGGGACGACAAAGTTGGTGTACGACGATTGTTATTACCGCCTTTTCGTTGTTCCTCGCTTTCCTTCCGCCTGATCTCTTCAGCTTCTCGCTTGGCTCGTTCGGGCTCTATCTGCAATCAACAAATCCCAACAAGAATGGAAGCAGATAAACAAATCGAGACAATGATAACTGTCTCAGTATTTAACAACCGTGGCAATGCACAATCGCTCCTCTAGAAATGTCAGTTCATGCCAACCAAAACACAACTGTAAGATAATAGAAGCCAGGAGTTAGTTCATCAGATCACAGCCAATGCGACCGCCCCGTTTCACACTGTATGTCGTCGCAGCGACCTACAACTCTTCCTCATGCATGCATCGTGTTCACCTTGTTGTTGTGAGCTCAAACAAAGAGACCTAGTCTCATTCAATTGGCACGAGTCTTTGCCAAAACACCATAGTTGGTTGCTTCCTTGCTGGAGGAAGTCGTCGTGGTCTTACCTTGTTCCTCTGGTGTACTAAATACTTGATTCTTTCCTCAAGAGATTGATCTTTGATGTTATTGTTGACTATATTAATCCACGTCAATGTCGTATTGACCCGCAAGGCATCCGCCAAATGTTGAGCTCCTGTATCACCGATTTGATTCCCTCCTAAATTAATCTCTGTCAATGTCGTATTGACCCGCAAGGCATCCGCCAAATGTTGCGCTTCTGTAGCACCGATTTGAGTCGCTCTTAAATCAATCCCCGTCATTGTCGTATTGAGCCGCAAGGCATCCGCCAAATGTTGCGCTCCTGTAGCACCGATTTCATTCCTCAATAAACTAATCCACGTCAATGTCGTATTGACCCGCAAGGGATCGGCCAAATGTTGAGCTCCTGTAGCACCGATTTGATTCCTTCCTAAATTAATCGTCGTCAATGTCGTATTGACCCGCAAGGCATCCGCCAAATGTTGCGCTCCTGTAGCACCGATTTGGTTCCCTGCTAAACTAATCGCAGTTAATGTCGTATTGACCCGCAAGACATCTGCTATGTCTTTTGCATCTTGGTCATCCAAGTTCTTGTAACTAAGATCCTCTCTTGTCTTCGTATACCCTGGATCATTTCGTCGAATCCGTTGAATACTGGTCTGCACTCTTTCTTCCTCCTCGGCGTCCCTCCTCTTGCTGCTGTTGGATGCCGCATTCCCCATACTTATTAAGATAGGTACAGTAGACTGTACAGTACACTATTACCGTATACTTTGTTGTATAGTATAGCACACCCTGTAATAGTGTATCGGTAGTGTAGTGTATGGATGAGTGGCTTTACCGAACAAGCAAGCAAGCAAGCAGGCAAACAACCCCTATGCATGATGCATGATGCATACAGTATAGTATACATGTAACAAGGCAGACTGTCTTTCTTTTGGTGAACCAAATAAATCCCAATCTTGGTGTGAAGTTCAGAACCACTGCTGCTTCAACCTACTACATTGTATTGTAGTTATTGATGGTATGGTTGTGTTGGTATGTCCACAGTCCACCCGAAATGTATGGTCATGGTCATCGTGTGTTGTGGGAGGCACATTGCGATCCGGGGACGAAAGGTACCGTACAACTGGAACACGAGAATGCATCGTGACTTCGCTCGTGAGTCATGACTATTCACTATTGACTTTACAACAGGGTGGAATTATCGTCAAACCAAGTCCGCTGCAAGTGTTACTGCTGGAGCTCACTTCCACAGATTGAGTTAGAAGAAGGAGTTTCTGCAGATACAATTGTACTGGATGCTGAGCACCAGTTTCCTGTGTCCACATGTATAACTACTGAAGTATGTTCAGAAGGCCAACAACTACTATAGTCGAAGGGAAGGGACAGCATCCTTGCAGGGATAGGTAAGTGATGTCCATCAGAGGAACTGCAGGTTGCTTTAAAAGATATACATGTATGTCTGGGGCGACAATGAGTGGCAAACCGTGCAACTTCAAAACGCGCAGAACCTGTAAATCCGTTCGACTAGTGCAAGTTGTTTTTCCTTGGTGGTACCTATTTATATCGCCTTCGTTATTCCGGTCAACAGAGATCCAACCAAAGGCTCATGACTCCGTTTCGTGGACAAAGATTTGTCGTCGATATTCCACGTATATCCGTTGATACAGTTCCGTAGTTTCTCCACAGGTCTGCAGAAAAGAGGATACAGATCGACCAGTCCCATCTTTGAGAGTAGGATCGGGCGATCTGGCGCAAATCGTATCTGCCAGGTCAACGTGGGCGCCCTCGACGGCCAAGTGGAGAATACCTAACCTAGAAAATTAATTAAATTTAATAAAAATTTTCGCGAGTGATAGAAAATATAAAAAAATAGAAGTTTTACCGTTGTGCATCTGAATATGGAATATACCCCTCATTCCTTTTTCATTTGCAATTACGTATGGTGGGCGTTGCTCAAAACGAAAAAAACCACGAGGTGCAGAAAATTAGGGAGAATCGCGGGGGGAGTGGGATTTCCGGGAAAACAGTATCTCCCCTCGAATTCGCCTGCGTCAACGCCGCGTTTGAGGCACACCCACCACTGTGAAGCCATTCCTTTTTCATTTGCACAACGTCTACCTCGCTTTACGGGGCCCTTGTCGGCCAGAAGCGCGGAAAGAAAGATATACATGTATATTTTGCAGATTTTCTTTGTATATTTGGTCTCATCCCTACCAACAAAGCGTGTATGTGCATGTACAAACCGGTTACAGTACTTTCAGTGAGTCTCTAGGTTGAAGTTTGAGCGCGCCTCGGCCCTCACAGAGTCAACGACAGAAACCAAAGCGGCGTCCACGGATCACTCATCGGCGTTTGGCGGAAATGGAGGATAATGCAAGAATTATAAAGCATTGGGTACTTATAGGATTGGGTACTTCGGCGAATGACCTCGTGAACAGTCTGTTAGAAAGGGAGAAAACAGTCCGGGCATATGCCGCTCCGCGTTTTACAGACGAAGTGGCCTGGAATTGGAGACACAAAATCTCCAGCGAGCTACAACGCCGAGGAATCAAGCAAACAGGAAAAACAATAACTTTATCGCAGGACCGAGAAATTTATGAATGTTGCTTCAAGCGTACGAATAGGGGCACTAAGCGCTTCTTCCCTGACAGCCTTCTCACAGAAGCCTACAAGCACGTGCGCCAGTACCGAGGGAACTCACTCAAGCTTGAGGTCGGACAATTTTACGAAATTCTGCTAAACAAAGCAGCATACCTGGATTCTCAGTACGAAATTGATAGAAAACTCGTACACGACGTCGAAAATTGCGCGTATAACACTTTGAAAAACTACCTGTACAGAACACTGGGCCACTGTCGCCGGAAGACCACCAGATCCGAGCCTCCACCGTACAAGGCAAAAGACATGGGTCAAACGTTTGTTGCCAAAACGTTAGATAAGATACAGCAACATCATACGCCTCCAGAGCTCGTATTCAATTTGGACGAGACCTGCGTTCAGTTGGTCATGACTGGTGACACAACTTACGAGCTTCCTGATGTGAAGGAGGTCCGCATCCTCGGGTCGAACGATAAGCGGACACTTATCTACTGTCCTGTAATTTCGGAAGCTGGCTCGATTGTCATCTCTCAGGTGGGTCCGAGGGATAAGCTCCACGGCTTCCATTTGGAGCATCAAAGTGTCGCAGTCCCAGCAAATGTGCCGGGCTCGTGGCATCCCAACAACTCCACCGGAGAAAAAGGCACTAATCCACAAGCTCAACGCGTTCATAGATCAGCATGACAATCTGAGCGACGAAAATGAAGTCGGTGATGCCGACGATGCCCCTAAGGATGACGCTGATAACTTAAACGACTTCGTCACGGTCGAAAGTGATGCTGCAAGCGCGGCGTCGGACGAGGAGGCTGACGAGAATGGCGAGCCCACAGGATTCATAGAGTGCTTCCTCGAATATATATCAGACACGGACGAGATGCTAGTGAAATGGGTGGGATATTCGCATCGCTACAATACTGTAGAACCATGCTGGAGACTACGAGAAGACCTTGGTGACCCAATTTTCGCCTACGAAAAGGCCCGGCTGGCAGAGTCCAAGGTTAGTAGCTCCTGATTTATCATGAACGCCGACGTATCATCTACCCCCAATGCATCAATACATCTTGATATACATATACAATAACATACAACGCATTTGCACACTGCTACAATCCGTTTAATGGGGTAAATAGCGGTCCACTCCATTTTCATTTGCACAAGCTGGCCTCAACTTCAACAAAAAAAACTATATTCCATATTCAAATGCACAACGGTAAAATCCGGCATAAATTATTATGTACTGGTTAAAATGCCCTATCACCCGCCAACGTGAAATCAATTGATTTCACGTTGGTGGGTGATAAATTTTCACAACGACGAGGAAAATGGGTTATGTGGGATACGTCCCTGCATGATTGAGGATAAACCCCTAAGTCTTATTATAGAGGATTAAGCCCTAGATGTATAGGACTACTACCTAAAGGTAGTAGGTTCCCTGTGGATTTAGGGTTTTACCCCCTGCTATAAAATTTAGAGGATAATCCCCTATTATATTCGGATGTATCGCAAATGCCCCATTTTCCTCATCCTTTTCTCTCTGGAGAGAGTGTGGAGTGCTAACTAGAGCATATGTGTGATCGTTACAATATCAATTATATATGTATTTGCTATACAGTACACCTTCCCCAAAAGATCCCGAGCTGGACTTCAAGGGTGGGGATGAACAGGGGATTGGGGACCGATCCCAACTAGCCTAGTCAGGGCTGTGGCGCAGCACGGCCCGCGGGGTGTCGGGCGAGCATGGCTTTTCGCTCCGGGTGGCGGGCGACGGAACGGGCGCCGAACTTCACAAGCTTTTTCTTCCAACTTCACAAAGGTACTTCTAGCATGATTTGACGTATTCATTCCTCATTCTAGTGTTAGTGACTTACTCTATTTCTATCGCTGAAGGAAATTGATCCTTCTCTCCGGGTTGTTCTCCATGTCATCTTCACTGAGGCAAATAGGGGCGTTTGCAGAGGGGTCCGAAGCGCCCATCGGCGTTCACCAAGTGGCTCAAGGCGGCCTAGCTAAGCATGGTCGCTTAAATTAAGCCAATTGCAGCTATCACTCCCCATTCTCCCGTGCTTTTGGTGTGAATGGGTTCCAACGAATCCAATTTTTCTGGGAATACAGTTGTGGAATCACATATAGAGCCAATACAACTGTAATAGATGGATCACATCTGGGTTGACTCCGCCCGAAGCAGCCCGCAGCCCGAAGACCCTCGAGCCTCCGGACCGGAGCCCGGCCCACACCCCCTGGTCGGGCCGAAGTTCAAGGTCCACCGAAAAACGACAAAAAAGGTATGCAAGGGTGACGGGGGCCAGGGACCATGGGCTATTGACTGGTTTCATTTCGCTTCCTTTCGAGTTTCTGACGTCTACTGGCATTGTTTGTGGGCACTTCGATCGTAGAGTGTAAAAGCAAAACAGTGTGTCATTTTTGTTCTTTCTGCTGTTGTACATTATTCCAGTTTTATACCTTGTAAGCACGTATCTAGTACTACGAGGGACGTCTTCTCAATTCCCTTTCGTACTTTTTCCTCGTACTTTTTCCTTTTCTTTTGAACTTTTATACACAAAAGAATGGCGGAGAGAGGGGAATCAGCTACCCAGGAGAATAGCGAGAGTCCGAGTAAGAGGCCTGCTCCCCCTGCTGCTGGTGGTGCTCAGCCACCCTCAAAGAAGCCAAAGGGCTCCTCTTCCTCGAGCACAAACCAAGAAGAGCTCCCGGATAAGAAGTGACTGAAGATATTGACAGGTATCTTTACAAAGTTGATGACTACCCCAAGCTTTTGGGCTTGAACATGGGTCCGAATACAAGTACAGCTGTCACGCATTTGCTTAAAGCAGAGCTACATCCGGACTCGGCACTAGCCAATCGGAGTACCGGCCGACCCATCGGGTACAATTTCGTCAGTGATGAAGTATTGCAGAAGTTGATTAGGCGAGATGCCGGGCAACTTATGCAACAACTGGCACTAACGGCCCGTAGCATGAACAACCCGACGTTCAATGGCTGGGTGTTTGAACACGAGGTGATTGGGTCGGCGAAAAAGAAGGAGGAGCTCTCTTTAGAGTTTTTGCCTACAGCCAATTTATCCCCACAGATTCGCATTTCTCCAGGACTGAAGACATGGATGTCGCTCCGTATCGTTAGCGGCACGATACAAGATCTTGTCGCAGTTCTACCGTTGGAGGATACAAACGTGCTATGGGTGCCCTCTAAATGGAACCAAGGCACCTTCGACCTTGTATTGTTAGAACGCACTGAGACAGATGGCGATATGAGAGTGATATTTTTGCAGGTTACACTTGGAGAAACGCACGGTGGGAAAACTGAGCATTTGGAAGATGCTATTCAAACAATGGAGCAAGTGGAGGGACTTAGAGTTTCGGGATACGTGGTGGTTTGCGTTGAGCCGGAGGGCCATGGAAGCCCCGCGGTAACGTTTGACGGCGGATTGGGTAAAAGGTCTCGCCCCCGTCTCAATACACTTTGGGGAGGTCAGGGACAAGTGGATGTGAACGTACAGTACGCCACAATTAGATCAAAATTTGTGGAGGCACTGGAAGCGGAGTAGTTAGGGCCAGCAAACGTAACATATACTAGAACTGGTGACCCAATGAGATACCTTGATTGATGGGATAGGTTAACCACAAGGCAATCCTGTGAGAACAACCGAATAGGTCGAGGATGGTGACATCATCAGCACCGGCTTCGAGTGGTTCGCACGGACGAGACCCCCCAGAGTCTCCGCCATACATGTAGTTCTTCCCCCAACTGGAAGGGTAGAGTCGCTCGGCTCAAGTGTTGAATATATATTCTTCTGTATCGGTTAAGTAGTTTTGAGGAGGATACAGGAGTTGATTACGTGGAGTTTCGACCTACACTCGTTCGTTCGAGAGTCTTCGTCGACCCGGTCAACGTCCACAACTCGTGTCCCCTAAGAGATCCACTCTGGCATGCCCCTGTTCATTGCAAATTCATTGCCAATCGAGCGAACAATTACTCCTGAATTGTACCGTGAGTGTGGGTAGTAACTTGCAGCCATACTATCGACCTTGTCCGAGGATGACATTGAGTCTGGCATGACTTGGAGCAGCAGCACTTGTCAGAAACGAAGTCTGCCAGGGAGTTCATTTATTTTGCTGAAAATACTTCGGTGAAGCGTTTTGTTTAAGAGGGACTATAGTTTGGTTTTTCACTTATATCCTGCGAATTTCGCACATTTCCGAACAGTAGGAGATAGGGTTTCCTTCCTTGCGCGAGCCATCTCGAAACGCTGTTATCCCTTTGCATTTCTGGGTATAACAGAACTTTAATGCATCGGCGATGTTCGTTATCGTCGAATCCTTGCTGAACCCAATAGTTTTACTAATGCAATTCTCAACATGTTGCTGCCAAGTGGCTTGGACTGCAACGTGCTGCATCGGGGAAATTTCCAAGCTTTCCTCTTGGAATGGCTCTACAGAGAAACACGATTGCCAGTCAGAAGGCATATTCCTCCAGTAGGTGCGATGCAGGTTGTAGTTAAATTCCTCCGAGGAGATTCGTGGTGAGAATTAGGAAGTTTGAAACCCCCTCGTTTGGTACCCAGTCTTCTCGTCGAGGCTTCAGCTTCATCTTCCAGGATTTGGCCTATGCGATGAGCCCATTTGATGGCTTCGTCACTTGAATAGTCTACACCAACATCTTTAAGCAGATCTGCAAAACCCATACACCTAACCTGTAACCCCAAGTCCTACACGTCGTACACTACGAGATACTGCTATCATCGTTTTATCTGGGATGTCCAATAGATCCACTACACTGTCAAGGAATCTGAGCGAGATACGAATCTGCTCACGAAATAGGTTTTCGTTGAATCCCTGTGTATCTGTCCAAAATGTCGGGAGATTCACAAGGGGTACACAATCCCCAATGAAATGACAATCAAAAGTTGGCCCGATGACTCAATGACGAGCCCAAAATGCCGCAATGCTCCCGATGACGAGCTTATAGCAATTAATAATCATCGGGGGTTGTTTGGTCACCAATTAATGCCTCGTATATGGTATGCTATTGCCTTATACTTATAGTGAGTATTTTTTATTACCATAGAGAGATCTCTGGAAGGGTTTAGGGCCATTTCCTTTGTCCTAAGGCAGGTAGAGCGCGGTGTCCCTGAGTCCCC
>LVLI01001724.1:0-12645 GCA_001687465.1 Halocafeteria seosinensis | reverse complement strand
GAAAATTACACTTTATATGGAGAAAGGAAAAATGGTGAATAGCGTCAGCGTTTTTGATGTTTGGCTTTGAGCGTAGCGAAAAGTCATTACATCAAAAATTCACCATTTTTCCTATAGTAATATATTTACTGGAGATGAATCCCGTACAGGAGAGGATCTGGACCGTGAGAATACTCTACATCGTCGTCTCAAATGGCATCATCAGATTGAAAGCTAAGTGTATTGAATTGTGTCAGTAAAAGATTCACAAGAAACTCTCAAATCTCGTGGATGTATGTATAGTACCGCAGTTACCTTCAAACGTAGCGACAAGTCAGTGGGAAACTATATATACGGTGCTACCCAACGGCGTCACACCGTTGAAAACAGGCAGGACACTGTCGGCTCCCCCCACAATAAACGAGAGTGATGTAGATAAATTGACGAATGACCAAATAAGGTAGTATGGTTTGGTAATGAGTGAAGGGGTGTTGGTTGCCATTATTGCGAGGAGTGTTAAGGGCAGAATTGATGGCGCCATCATGGCAAGTCAACTACTTGTACTGTAATCTCCGGATAGTTACCGGGATAGCCAAGCGACCTGCTCGACCTCCTGCTTTTGGAAACAAATGTCAAAATGTTGGACAAGCGTGTTTTGCCATTTATGCGTTTGTTGTAACACTGATAGATGGAAGTCGTGGTCCTCTGCTCACCTCTGCTCGAAGACAAACGGCTACTAGTGTTTCCCATAGGCTCTCCGTGCATTATACCTTGTGATGTTATGCTATTCAGCAGTGCTCCTTTGACTGTACAGTACTCTATGAAGACAAAGATGCCGTATACTCCAATTGAATTCCAAACCGCGTTACTTTAACTGACGAAGTGACCCCTGCTTCAACAAACAACGAAAACAAAGTCCAGTTTCGTTTTTAGTCTTTATCCTTGACAACTAATTGTCTGTTGTCCACATACACCATTGATGGATACATCTTGAACATGTACACTGCAGTGTCATTTCATTCACTTGTCCACCACACAATTGCCCTTGGACAGCATTAAATACTTGCAGTATGGTGGTTTGCGGGAAAGCCCATGTGTTCGAATTCACTGCGACTTCCAATCGCATTCCTGGCCACTACCACTGCGTTGCTGCAAGTTCCGGCGTCGAGCCATGAGCTCATAGGAACCTGTATTAATCGAACCCACATATATAGCAACGTGTTACTTATTCGTCTCGTATGGTCCATACGGTATGGATGCCACGAGCAGCGCGATGCTGACAACATCATGCGTGCTGGATCTTCGTTCGTGCATGTACCGATCATTTACATCAGGACCATTTCCATTCTCTCGGCCTTTACGTTGCGTCGATCCGCACCGGTATTTGTTTATGTCTGACGTATATAGAGTCGGGCGTCTCCAGGTGCTGAGGGCTATCTGTCACATGTGTGTGTGTGCTGAGGTGGCTAGACGGCAATGCCGTTGGATGCCGATGGCGCCTCAGAAATAAGTAGTGGGGTGTGTAGCATATCTGACCGCGTACATGGCATGTTTCTCTATTAGCTATACCGGAGAGTGTGACCAGTCAAAACGCTTAGACTGTGCCTTAAGTACCAGAGTAGCCCCGGTAGCTGGTGGGTTGAGTCGCAAAACGAAAGCAACCTGTAAGGCCCTAGGGTTTTGTTCTATGACAGAAACCTGTACATTTTGTTTCAATCGACTAACTTCTCTTGATTCTGCTCTTGGTGGAGGACATTGCGTCAAAACGAGATGAACAATAATAATACTCCTTCGGGAGCGCAGCCTGGGAAAGTGCTAGTGGTCTGTGACGAAGAGGAGCGTGTCCTGCCATTTTCCATAGGAGACGGGAGAGAATCAGCGTCTGAATTGGCGCAGAGGCTGGCTGAGACACTCACCAAGTATGGGACAAACAAGAGCCTGCAGCCTGTGGCTCTACAGGATATGACAACGCAGCGGATGATCCCTTTATCGACGGTAGCCAGAAATCCGTCCCAAGTACCTGACAACACGGGCTATCGTGTGATCTGTGTACCCGACTCTGATATCCACCAGTCAATGGCCAGCGATAAGGATATGCGAAGGAAGGAAACATATCAAAGCACCTCTGTAGTGCCTCCACCGACGGTAGCTACCCGACCTCCTACTGCGGCTCACGAGCAGCGTCGATCCAGTGATTTTGCCAGAGGTGGAATGCAGCCGGATACGGAGATTGTATGGGACTATTTCAGTCCCCGGAAAGAGGAAACGAAGACGATGACTAGAAACAAAGAAGACGGCAAGCAAGCACGGAGTCGGGTCTCAGAAAAGGAAATCGCAGCCTTAAGATCTTTGGTATTGGATAGTACTTTGACTCTTTCGGAAGCATCAGCTATTTGGGCAGACATAACATCATGCCAAATAATTACAGGTTCCGCTGTTGATACTCAGGCTTTGCTGAGTTCGTACTCCGCGGGTGATATCTCTTTCCAGGAACTAGCCAAGGAGCTCCTTCGACACCATCGGAAGAAAAGCCCCCCTTCACCAGACAGTCAACGGAGGCAAATAGAAAGACAGCGTCAAATGACGAACGGAATTTACACCAACAAGTTTTCTGCAACCGAAACTGCGGAAAATGTCGTCCGTTTAGCGTATATTGTTCAGGAACTGCATCAGGAGGTATGTCACGCCAGACGACATTATATTTCTTGCGTCTATTCCATGCTGTTGTTTTTCGGATCTGTTGTTCTTTTTACAGGGAGTGCGTGTGGTGTCTCGAGATCAACTTCTAGATATGGGAGTGCTCGACGACCATGAGCTAGCAGTTCTGGATCAGATGGTGGAGGAAGCTCACCCGGATGTTGTGAGAGCGTTTGAGGAAACATTGGAGGATTTAAGCTCACATGGACTTGCATTAAGACTGGTAGCAGTAGCTAAAAGCAACAGCAAAATGTTAGATTGTAGGAAAGGAGTATCCGCATCTCGACCGAGCGCTCCAACGCCGAATGAAGGCCTGGCAATGCGACTGTTGGAAGACCTCCAACTACGTGGTGACATCAGTGCTGCAGAGGGAGAATTCGCACAGGAGTTAATGGATGAAGAAGATCGGGACATGACTCATCTGGTGGAAACAGTGGAAAGTGAACAAAGCACCATGGATGAGGTAGCTCTACGAGACAGGTTCTTGTCTGGGTTACGCAGTGTGATTCGCAACAAGCTCCGAGCCAACGAAGGTAGCGACAGGAGCGATATTTTCTTTCAGTCGCTATTGAGGGCGGCGACTGCTCTATACGATGAAAAATACATATCATTAGAACAATTCACTGCTACCAAGGAAGAAATCTCCCAGCAGAACGAGGATCTTGTGAAAATGTATCTAGAAGCAGCGCAAACAGGTGACAATAGTGCGCTGTTCAATACTGTCCTTAGAGCTGTCTCCCCGGAAGTGAATAAAGACAATGCAAAGGAAGATTCCGTGGGTGAAGCTGACAATTACGAAACCAGTGTATTTTTCAACGATGTTGTCGAAGAGCTACGCTACCAGGGCCAAATTTCTGGAAGTGATTCTACAGTTCTTCGACATCTGTGGACGGATGGCGACTTGATGGTG
Source organism: Halocafeteria seosinensis (assembly GCA_001687465.1). Lineage (NCBI taxonomy): Eukaryota > Bigyra > Bicosoecida > Halocafeteria > Halocafeteria seosinensis. Next base: position 9,059 of record LVLI01001724.1, on the reverse strand, counting down.
CAGGCTGCTTGCTGCGCTTACAGGCACAACAACAACATAGAAGAACTGAAAGATACTCTGTTGGTCATATTAGAAAGAGAGAAAATGCAGCTTGTGGAAAGTCACGATCACTCTATCCATGTTGTTGAAGGCCTGAGATCGCTGCACTGTTTAACAGAAGACGAGGCACAAGCGTTGAAGGCTATTGTAGAGCACGACAGAGAGTCACAATCATCACCACAAGCCTCGCCAAACGAAGAGACAGGTGGACGCTCTCCAAGCTCGGTGAATGGTGGACCACGATACCAGACGTATCGTGAGAGAGCGGGAAGTGCAACAACCGACTACAGTATCGGGGTCCGTACAAAGGCTGCCAATGAAGTGGCGGCGGCAATCGAGCAATACCTGCAAGATCGGGATGTGGCGGAGCTAGTTTCGAGACTCAAAGCTGCAGCAAACAATAGATCTACGGTCAGATTGGACCGCCAGCCTAGTCTAAGCTCTGTTGGGCCCACCATGGAGGGGCCTGAGATCACTGAACATAACGCCCCGGAGGGTTTGTGTCAGCAGTTTGCCGAATTAGAAGCACATCACCCCGAAAATGTTATTGACCGCGAGTCTCAGAGCAAGCTTCTCGCACTGGTTTCCGAATTGTTTCACCATGACCTCTGTAGCTCGGCAGAAGCGTCTGCGTTGTCTCGTTTGGTGAATGCACAAGACGAACGGCTCCTGGCCATGCTTGAATCGCATCACCGACTTTCAGAGACTCAGTCCATCGATGCCCTTGAAGAGCTTGCCCACTCTTTACGTACCCTTGGAGATCTTATTGAAGAACCCCCAAGAGAAATAGAGCAAATGCAAGAAGTGACTCATGTGAAAGAGCCACCAAAGGGCAGCGCAGATCGGAGGGAACCCAGAGCTGTGAACTGTGTGAACAACAAACACCAATATTTATTGCAGCTGTTTCTGTCTCAGAGCAGGAAAGCCCTACAGCAGTTCTCCTCGGAAGAGTCCGAAATGCTTATGGAGCTTGTGCGCCACAAGAACCGCTATATGGAGGCATGTATAGAAGGATTCGAATTGGATGATGATGAAGAGAACCTGATTGACTCTCTCAAGCGTCTACTGAAGTATCAAGTCATTCAAGACCATGAATAAACAGATCACCTGTTTGCTAGTGTTATTACACGGTGTACGGAATCTATTATGGGCTGCGTTCGTGATCTCTTGAAGTCAGAATTTTCGAGCATTTTTTGTAGCTTGCCACAGTGTTGTACAACCATATACAGAGATTTTGGGAATAGAGCACTTGTACGCGACGCTCTCACTTCTACAAATGCACGGTTCACAGGTGGCATTATGTAGCTGAATAACCAGACAACTTCTCCGTAACTGCCAGGCAGTGCCAGCTCCCATGAATTCTTAATTTTCGGCCACAGTGGATCAAAAGGAATGCTATTTTAGGGTAGGCAAACTACTACAAATGCACAGACTCCGCGTATTACGGACGGAGACTTGAAGTTGAAGACCTGCGAGCGTTCCGTTGTATCCATCGAAGGCAAACGCTGTAAAGGATAGAAATCTCAATTCTCTTTTATTGACGATTTATCTTTTTTAGCAGCACTTCGGAGTCTTTGTTTTATAGATAAAGTCTCATAGGTAGACACTTTGCGAGTGTGTCCCGTTGTTGTTGAACTTGTATGCTGAACTTCACCAGATTAAAAAACATAGATCCAGATATTGACTTGTTCCACAACTCTGTCGTATTGGCCTCCTGTATGCAACATATAACTAATCACACTTTAGTATAGTGCTTTGTGGGCTGTGAGACGGAGTCTTGAAGAGTGTTTGCAGCAGTCGGCATCAGAAGACGAGCCCGCAGAGAAAGCTGTCCGACAGTCGGCGTACAGCCGTTAAGGTCCTCCGAGACTGAGCGTTAAACAGAATATGCTAGCGTAGCATCGCTAAGCAATGATGCTACAGGATTGTTGATAGTGGACGGAGGTGGACCATGGCAGAAGTTGGTTGCAGTGTCCCTAACTAACTTTGTGATTTCACGTGTAGACCACAGTAAAAGAGAATGGGTGCTTGTTATGCCTTGCCTATTCTTCCGGATAGGCATGATAAACGCACAAAACTCAAAGATTTCTCCATAGAAGACTGCATTGGGTCCGGCGGCTTTGGAAAAGTAAGTACCCGTTGCTATGGGATACGGGCTACAGACACAGATTGAGGGTGTGTTGCAGGTTAGTGTGGCTATAAAAACTACGGGGTCAGATAAGAAACAGGCCTATGCCATGAAAATACTCAAGGTAAGTGCATAAGAATGCCAATGTTGAATCCGTTTCCTGTCTAATACAGTTTGTGTCGTGCACAGAAACAAATAATATTAGATAAACGACATACAGGTAGGTTCGATCCCTGTTGAGTCAAGGCGTTCCTGGAATAATATTGTCTTCGTTTGCGCACAGAACTGATATTTCGTGAAAGACAGCTTTTGTCTAGACTAAACCATCCCTTCCTTGCGAATATGCACTATGCTTTGCAAGATGACAGACGCCTCTATTTGGTCTTAGATCTCTGCCAAGGTGGAGACCTTCATAATCAGCTCGGAAACGTAAGTGTCGTGGGATTTTGCCTCACCTTTTAGAGCGTATCTGACGTTGTGCTTTACGCTGCAGTTGCGGAAGAAATGCTTCTCGGAAGATCAAACAAAATTTTTTGTCGGGAGTGTACTGATTGCCCTAAGTTATTTACACAGAAATAATATTGTCCACAGGGACATCAAACCAGGTAAGCAGTGGTATTGGCCGTTACGCAATGGCGACCACCCTGCAGCTTCAATTGTCTAAGCCACAGAAAACTTGCTATTGGATGAAAATGGACACCTCAAAGTAACGGACCTGGGAATCAGCCTAGAAAAAAATGGGACAGTTTGCTGTGGGACTTCCGGTACAAGACCGTATATGGCACCTGAAATATTTCTCTCCGGACATGAACACTCTGAGACAGTTGATTTTTACGCTCTCGGAGTGACCACCCATCAGCTTCTAACAGGACACCGTCCCTACAAACCGTCAAGAGAATTACTTAGGAAAATGGTTCGGATCAGTACTATGCATCCTGACCGTAAACTGGACTTAAAGACAGCAAGAACGCAACTTATTGGCTGGCAGGATAAAAAGCTACAGACCGAAAACTACGACGTTAATCGTCGAATGGGACATCTAAGTAAATCAGCTCGAGACTTTATACGACAGTGTCTTCTATGCAATCCGGAGTACAGGCTGGGAGCAAAAGGTATCCACGAGGTGGTCACTCACCCCTGGTTCAGGAACCTAAACTGGAAGGCTCTGAGAGAGCGAAGGGCTCGACCACCATTTATTCCTCTTATCCCATGCAGACCTGCCGATATCCTTGGCAAATATAGAGGTAAGCTCAGCACATCAATTGCTCCATTCCACTCCTCTAGTTTTCTAGTGGCCTTAATTGTCTTAGCAGAACCCACATTGGAAGCACCGAACATTTCGCCGTGGGACCAACGTCACTTTAGAGGATACTCTTTCGATGCGGAGCAAGAAGTCATCAGACCCTTTTACGATGCTTGGGTGGACAATGATGAATACTCAGCCGACTACATGAGAAATCATCCTACTATTACAGCAGCTACTACGTTCAAATCTAAGCAAAATACTTCGAGAAGCTCGCATGCATCCGTAGTAAGTAACGAGTCCGACATTTTTTCGGTCGAAAGTGAAGTAGAAAGCATTGCTCTTAAATCGGTTGCCAATCGGCATACAAACGACGTGAGAAGCTCACTGACAATACAGCCTCAGAAAACTTCTCTCGACGCGTATCATCGGGATTCCAATCAGTGGTCAGAGGATAGAACCTCTCAAGAGGAATGCGGAAATGAGTTATTTAGCTCTTGTCCCGGATCTTCAACCGTAGGTTCGCCAGCGAGAACGAGGCACTCCATATCAGCTTTTTCTCCCACGTACATACCCTTAAGCTTTAGTAGTGACGGAGAGGAATTCCCACCCAACAGAGAAACTGCTCCCAATTCTCCGTCAAGACGCTACAGCTTACCGGAGCAAAGTCCGACTAGGTCACAGGACGTTAGAAGAGCTTCCGGTACAAATAAACCACAACAGGAAACTTCCGTTGAGATCCTAGAAAACGCCGGGGCGTCGAGAAATCCTAAGTCTACAGCGTCCAAAGAGAGGGTTGACCCATTATCACAAAGGACTTACGTTTTTAAAGAACATAGGCAAAAGAAGCATCCATTTGGCTCGGAACAAAGCTTGGTGAATATGATCCCGGGAATGACATCCCAATCGAATGCCAGCGCAATCGACGTGACTAACCCCCATAGCAGCTCTAGGTATGGCCCGCCGTTTGAGCCCAATCTTCAAACTCGAAGATCGTACTATTTGAAGAACAAAAGGTCGAGAGGGGCCATGAAAACTATATCGTTCAGGGATGACACAACAGACCCGCTTCCGGAGCAATCCGGCGTCTACTGGATGCCCAACTGACGGCTTTGGGACATGCTCCTGCGGCTCGAGAGGTTGCATTTCCAATAGCCATGCAGTTAGGTTCACTATATTTTTTCTTGGTTTATGAATCACAGACCAGTGGTATGATCCGATGCTCCTCTGATCGTTATACGCTGAAGTCTAAAATTGCTGAATGGGAGAGGAGTTCTCACAACTGTGTAATCTTGTACACACGTCGTCGAGTTACGTAACTCCGTCCGCACAACAACTGGTACCAAATTGTACAAAATAATTGTACAATTGTCCAGTGCGAGTCGTGTTCTTTAACCACCTGGACGTATACTGTGCAGAGTGCTGTTTACAGTGGGCGACAAGTAGGCACATATGAATACTTTAACATTATCCACTCAAAATACCTGGAAACACGTTGCCAACTGGGCGCCAAATTGGTAGAAATAATGATATTATTTGTTGAAGACGACGTAGCGGTAAGGTGCACCGATTGGTTCAGCTATCTAGAGCGTCAGTTCGGCAAAGATAAGGTACAGACGTGTGTTGTGAGAACTCTTCATCTACTATTACGCCATAGATGGACAATGTAAATTAAGCAGACGTTCGACATGCTCTTATCTATGTTCTGGGGGTACCCATTCGAATGCCTCAGGAGGATCAGGCTCAGGACCTTCTTCCGAGTCCTCACCAGGACGAGGGGCACGAATGTATTGTACTGCCGAAGCCTCAGCAGGGTTGTTGTCACGTAAAACGATGACTCCCATATGAAGGCCAGAGGACTTACACACCGGCGTCCATTTGTTAGAGGGAGCATCGGAAAAGGTTACGAACTTCTGCTGCACCAGAGTCACACGAGAGGGATTTTCTAACTTGTAACATGTAGGCTCCTCTTTCTTCTTTTCCTCTTCCTCGGGTCCATCCTTAGCGTTGGATTCTTCTATGTCCTTCTTTCCTTGAGTTTGAGGTTGGTTCACTTCAACAGATTTTCCTTGTGTTCCACCATCCGTTGCTTGAGTAGCCGAAGCCGCTCCCCGACCTCGTTTTTTCACTTTCGCTTTCGAAGTTGTAGATAATTCCACGGTAGCAACCCTCTGCTTTTTGTCCTCCTTTCCTTCCTTGAGTTTTTCGGGATAAGCGAACCAAGATGGACGACAATGGCACATGGCGAAGGATTCTTGTGGCATCTCCAGGTTCTCATTCAGACCTACGAGGCATGTAGGTTGGATAGACAACGACAAGAAATGCATCATTGGAAACCAATACCAATATTGTAGCCACACGGCCATGCCAACTACAGCAGGCATCCTCGTAAACCCTGCTTTAGACCCCAGGGAAACTACTGAGTTACGACCACCGGCGTCGACTATACCATGACCTAGTACTGCTCCCATTTTAACCATTGTCGTCCGTAGTTTGCTATCGACGGTGCTTTCAAGGGTAGAGCGGACTTCCTTTACCTCTGGCACTCTGCTCTCGCTTTGCTGCTGACAAACCAGAGACAAAGCCAACAATGCGCCTTGCTTTACAATATCCGCTGTATCGTTGACGAGTGGTCGGAGCATTGTTATCGCTTCATGGGAACCCGTGCCCGCACAAGCTATCCCTACGGCCATACAGGCACCATACCGCACATATGGATTGAAGCTCTCGCTTGACAGTTTCACCAACGACGGGACCCGCTCAGGCGTCCGATAAAGAACAAATCCCAGATTGGTAACAGCAGCTCGACGAACGTCATCATTGACATCGCTTACAGCTACATGTAACAGTCGCCTGATTGCCGATTTATTCCCGGTGCCCACATAGCTCATACCTATGGAGTACATACACCCATACCGTAAAATTGGGTCGGAGTCATCGTATAGTTGTTGTATGAGAGGTTCGGCTTGTTCTTCCATACCGTAAACTACGAATGCCAACCCCAGGGAGATACCACGGATGGTCTTTTCGTGTTGTGTATCGTGGGCATAACTAAGGAGTTCATGAATGGCGGCTTCCCCAGTGATTCCGCTAACCCAACTGGGACCTTGTCCCAGTAAGACCAGACCAATAGCTAGGCCCGAAGCTTCACCAGCCACTGCAGAATCTTGGAATAGCGTTTCTCGGAGGAGAGCATATGCTCCATCGTCCCCGGTAGCCATGGCAGCCAGTCCTAAGCCTAAGCATGCCCCGTGTTGAATAACCTCGTCTTGGGTATTCCTTAGGCAATTCGATAGGTACTGAATCACGTTAGCATCCTGTCCATCTTCTCTGGATGTTCCTCGGTTTGCATGAATTAACCCGAGTGCATACAACGCTCCACCTTCTACATAAACAGAGTTATTCACTCCTGCAGAACTTTCATCTTGGGGAAGAAAAGAAGAGAGTAAGTTCATTGCATTGTCCCTGTGACCTTTGTGGACTACACCGTGATGTGCTGTAGCTGAAAATTTGGCCCAGTGAGTAGCTTTACCCACCCATTTGTTATTTTTTCGAAAAAACCTGTCAACAGTCGTTCCGCAGTTCATATACCCGTTCGAGATGAGGAGTGCTTCATGAAGGATCAGGTTCGGCTTTTCATCCCCTATACTCTTTTTCAGTCTCTTCAATATCAGTTCATCTGCTTCGCAATGACGGAAGAGAAAATGCAAATGAATGTTTTCTGTAACGGATCCGGAGAGTATCTTCCGCATCTGGGAAAACCGCTTGGACACGTCGCTGCCTTGATCGGGGTTAGCGGGGGTCGTACTGTCTGGTGAATCCAACTGTTTTGACACTTCATGCAGAAAATTCTGATTATCGTTATCCACAATATCAAAGGCAATTTGATAAGCGACCAGACGGTCTTCGCTATTTTCCTGCTTTAGAAGAGTAGACAGCCCTCGGGCGACAGATTGATGATCGCCTAAGCGCTCGTAACACCGACACATAGCTAACCAGTCTGGAGTTTGCGCTTCCTGGTAAATTCCTACTAATGCGTGAAGAACTTGTCGACGAAAGGATCGCGAAGTGACTGTCTTGTTCGCCAGATGGAAGGCATGCCGTAAAAGCGCCGCCACAGAAGGTTCACTTGCATCGGGACGACCACCACCGGCCTCTGTAAAACTTTGCTTAACCATATCAATGCGCATCGTTTGCAGCGCAATGCCTATCGCCTGAGTGTAAGAGCGGTCAGAGAAGCATCGGCTGAATACGCGAGAGATGACGTTCTCCAATCTACTGTCTGCCACACCTTGCGCTGGTAATTCTACTTCTTCAACTTGAACAGATGGGTCATCCGAGCTACGAGCTTCGCGCATTCTCTTCTCCGCTTCTTTTTGTCTGATCTCCGTATACTCATCTATGCTTTGGCCCACAATTTTATCCGTGTACTCATTCTTATCATCGATGTTGAAATACTGCCCGGCCCCCAATGCGAAGCGTAAAGCATCCGAATACTCCTCTAAATGATAGTAGCACTGCATAACCAATTTTTTTAATTTTTCCAACACCGAAATGAATGGTACCATGCACAGTTGGCTTGACAATGAGCTTACATACCTTCGATGCCACGAGAGCCGCTAGCTCGCGTTCCGGGAAATTTCGGTCCTCATGTAGACTCTCAATGATAGAGATATATGCAGCAGCTTCCGCCCAGAAGGTATCAATAATTTGGGATAATTGACGCAAAGCATGGACCTGTAGTACAATGGACAGGGACACACACGCACGTAGACGATGGATTCCTGATCCAAAAAACTACAAAAAGGCAAGGGGAGGCAACCCGGGGTAAGGCTACAGGGACAAAGAAGATCACGTGCACACCTAACCGGGGAAGAAAGGGAACCCATGTAAAATCCCGGCATATGACTAGTACCGAGACGTACGAGGATATATGGCGTAAATCGTACCTTTACTTGCGTCTCTGGCTCCTCTAACAGTGCTAAAATACCTGCTGCCGACGAATATACCCCTTTCACAGGTCCTCCATTCTGTGAATGGCTCATTACTTTAGCTGCCATTCTATTCTGCGAGACGTGTAGCACTAATCCAACCAATACGCGTTCCCGTTACTTTATTCTCGGTGCTTGTAACCAACTATGCCTCTCATTGGGGATGTAAATTAGTCCGAAGTTGTTGAAATGACTCCAAGAAAGGATTGCGTGGTTGTAACTTCAACTTAATTCCGGAAGTTTAGGTCAAGGAAAGAATCGAAGTGACGATTGCAAAAATTTTGGGAATTCTTGCAGAAGGAGTGATTAATAAATCCAACTTGGTAAAAGCGGATGGTGAGACGGAAGTGGTTCTGTATATTGCATTGCACTGCCTCGTCTATGCAGATGAGGAAGTAACCTTCCCGTTCTGCTCTGAAACATCTTCATTACCCGAAGATGAAGAGCTTGCGTCGTCTCCTCTCTCATCTGATTGCTCGCTTTCGCCATCGGTGGGATTGTGGAACAGATGGTCAAACCGTCCTCTAAGTCCTTGCCTTGTTTCTCGCCACCGCTTCCGCTGCATTGACGACAGCGTTGGTTGCGCATGCATGCAACAGCAAGAAACCACATCTTACTTACCAGTTGCCCTTCCTTGGAAAATAGGTTCAAAAACTCA
>LVLI01001723.1:0-20939 GCA_001687465.1 Halocafeteria seosinensis | reverse complement strand
TGTCTGCAGCATGTGCAATGAAAAGAGGAGAGGGTGAACCCCTGACTTTTGGCTTGCTTCAAAAAGCCCAAAGAAACGAGTGGATATACCATTTCTTGGGACTTTGTATGACTTACCTTCCGTTTCTTACCCGGTTTTTGGGTATTCATATCTTGCATTAGCGTAGTTTAGTCCCACTCCAACCACGATTAAGTACTAAAGTTGCTTCTAAAGACACACTGTGGCTGAAAACGCCGTAAAACTACCTTGTGGAACTGGTCGTTCTACAAGCGACGGGGGCGTCGTACACACACCTACTACTAGAATAGAGAGGCGCACGGGATGATGCCACTACACTCGTCAAAACAGTCTCAGTCGGGGAGGATGTACAAACCGCGAGTAGGCGAATCTATTCCCCGTTGGAGCCCGACTTGCCCCTTCTAATCTTTCTGGAAAGGAGTGTTGCGACCAGAGGATCAACCAACACCCAAGCTGGGCCCCAACCAGTCTCGAGTGTTGAGGTGTCTTCAACTTACACCACCTCAAGCATGGAGCATGTTGCAAAATGGAAGAAATAAAAAAAGAGCACATTTACATACTGAAAACATGTCGGAGAGGTGGTTGGTTTCGTATTTAGACGGCAAGTTTCGAATACCGGTATAGATGACACGGACTCCAGTTCTTGTTTTCCCCAGTGTTCAGTGTCACCGGACGCCGACAGTGACTGTGGAACTACCTCGGCTTCAAGTGCGAGCGGACTTGACTCAAATATAACCTCCCTGTGCTATCTTCCCATAATGCCATCTTGCAACCATAATTATGAACACAGTTGTAGTGGAAGTGATCCGACCAGCAGTCACAAGCGAAGTGGCTGTCTGTCTGTACAATTGACAGCACGCAGAGAAGGGTTCTGAGGTCCCTAGTAATTGCTTAATAGAATGAATTTCCATCGGTCAAACCACTACACTGGCTGCAATTATTTCACTCAAAGGTCGATAGATCTTGGTGTGGGAGTTGCGGACTTGAGGAAACGGCCTTCTCCGAGTTTTCTTTGGAGTTAGCTCAAGATCAATTTTGACTCCTTTTGGTTACAGTCGAGGAGGATGTACAAACCGCGAGTAGGCAAATCTATCCCCCCCTGGAGCCCGGCTTCCCCCTTCTAATCTTTCTGGAAGAGAGAGGATCAACCAACACCCAAGTTGGGCCCCAACCAGTCTCGAGTGTTGAGGTGTCTTCAACTTACACCACCTCAAGCATGGAGCATGTTGCAAAGTGGAAGAAATAAATAAAAAAAAAAGAGCACATTAACATACTGAAAACATGTCAAACAGGTGGTTGGTTTTGTATTTAGACGGCAAGTTTCGAATACCGGTATAGATGACACGGACTCCAGTTCTTGTTTTCCTCAATTTTCAGTGTCACCGGACGCCGACAGTGACTGTGGAACTACCTCGGCTTTAAGTGTGAGCGGACTTGACTCAAATATAAACTCCCTGTGCTATCTCCCCATAATGACATCTTGCAACCATAATTATGAACACAGTTGTAGTGGAAGTGATCCGACCAGCAGTCACACGCGAAGTGGCTGTCTGTTTGTACAATTGACAGCACGCAGAAAAGGGTTCTGAGGTCCTTAGTAATCGCTTAATAGAATGAATTTCCATCGGTTAAACCACTACACTGGCTGCCATTGTTTCACTCAGAGGTCGAAAGATCTTGGTGTGGGACTTGCGGACTTGAGAAAACGGCCTTCTCCGACTTTTCTTAGGAGTTAGCTAAGGATCAATTTTGACTCCTTTCGGTTACCCGTACCATTTCTACTGCACTTGTTGTCTGTACATCATTCAGCATGTGGGCTTCAAAGTAGCAGTGTGAGTAAGCTGTTTCTCTCAGCAGTTCTCACCTTCGAACGGCACTGAGTAACATTCGTTGGAGACAACCTTCAGAGACCACATTTACACTCGTCCCAGGACAGACATCGGTGATCTGGGATGTGTGGACGAAAGACCTGAGCATAGATGATGAAAACGTTGCCAGCAAAGTACCACCTGGGATAGTTCTACAGTACTTGGTTGCGCCACATGCCGCAGGCGGTGCAAAATGGACATTCTAGATTCGCATCAAGTCCAGCACTTCCATTCGTTGCCAAGGGCCGCAATAAGTTCCCGAAGATCTGTAAGGGAAATACATGTCCTCCACCTTATGCTCAGGCCCACCCGAAGTTCAATGAGCTACAATGGCAATCAATCGACCATGGTACTCCGGTAAGTCCGGTTACGTGGGGAAGCTCTTTCTGACTGACCAATCGTCAAACAGACTGCTGGCAGTTTCGGGAGGTGAGAAAGCTTGTGTCTTTCTCAAGGGAGCAGAGCTCTCCAGAAATCCTCGAATGCTTGCACTTGTTTCTTGCTGACGCTGGTTGAAGCCGGTTTCCCTAACGTAAAGCTCTCATCTCCGTCTCTGGCACAACTCCGCTGAAATCGTTTTGGCTTCCGTTGTCTATAAACGCCTGCTGCGCCAATACAGCCACGCATCTCCTATGAGTATACTTATGTGGCTTCATTTCTCTCTATACGAACGTTGTAGGCAGTGTTCCCAGCTATCAACACTAGCTAGTCCATGACTCTTTTGAGTCACAGCAGGCACCGTGAGGGCCAGGGGGGCAGCAAGGGCATTCTTTGCGCGAGCGACGATTGAAAGAACGTGGCTGTAGCGGGATTGTTGGATGTCAAAGCTTTAAACAGAGAGAGTTCTTGTTTATAAGCCGACTACGTGTCCTACAGACATCTTCATTCTCCCGGGGAGTATAACTTTGTAGAGGGTGTGTTCGTCAACCGTCTGCCCTCCTTCAATGTCGGTTGTAGAGTAGGGGCCAAAATTGGTGATGCTTTGAAAACAGTTTCGACGAGGAATCCGTGGTATAAGGTGAGGCTTCCGGCACAAACCACCCGTGTACACCGCCTCGGATGTTCACGGGAGAACGTTACAATTCGTAGAACTCACGCGCACCGCCGAGTGTTCTTAAATGGTGCAGCGTTGGTACACTTCCAAGTCTCTCCGGTTTGTGCTTCCCCCAAACCGTGGCTGCTAAACGGAGGCTTTTCCCCCGGTTTTCTTTCCTTTTTTATGCGCTCTTTCGCTTCCACTCTAGATTTTATTGAGTCGTGTTAGCGTATGTAAGGAGAAATGTGTGATTGAGGCAGCGCATGAACCTGAATATTCTTATTCATCACTTCAAGTGTCAGGGAAAGCTGGTTTCTCGGCCGAGGTTCGGCTGAGTCAAAGGGGTACTTTGAGCGCAGAGGATGGGCTATATGAGGGTGTATGTTCCAAAAGCGGTTGCTCAGGGGGAAGGAAAGGCGTCTAACGTATATTTTTGTTCACTCTTCTGTTGCAAAAGACGCTGTGTTAATCGTGTCTAGGGCACTAGTTGTCTAGGATCCGGACTCCTGACTCCTGTCTGTCGAGTAACTTCGCTGTCGTTTGCAGAGATATAGATAAACAGGATATAAAAACCGTGAGGAATGGGTCATAGCTCAGCGGCGATTAATGTGGCTCCCCTTGGGCGGCAAAAACACCCTAAAGCGTACCGATAACAGCGTTGTGAGTTAGTGTAAGTGTGGGACGTCAGAACTACTGTACGGCTGGACTGCGGCGGCGGAGCCGTCAGGAACGTCAGGATCAATAAAGGACCGTACAAGGGACAAAAGCATGGCTGACGACCCCGATTATAATGACCCTTACGCTGGGAGGGGTGGAGACCATTTCGTAGGTGCTAGGAACAACCGCAATACTTGTTCTTGATTTCGAACGTATCACTGTGTAGTGATTCTTTGCTTCGCAGCAGCGGAAGCGGAGGAAACGCCAACAAGTACCCAGAGCTTGTCAACCATGTGCACGCGCAAAAAGGAAGTGTGATGGGGAACGTCCGGTACGTCATTCCCTATCGTGCTTCCCATCTAGTCGTTACAGTATTGTGATCGGTGCTTTCCTCTTTGAATGCATTCTTTGCCCCTACAATGTCGGTGCAGTGCAAGGTAAGTAAAGAAGCAAAAGCGTACCACGCGGCGCGTGTCCTAATGTTCCCTTTCCGTTTCTTGTCTTCTACAGAGGTGTAGCGATAAAGGAATGGCGGAACTGTGCCAGGATGTTGTGACGAAACGTCAGTGCAAGCCTCGAGGGGAGGTCCACCCAGGATATACCCCTGGGGCGATGAATGAATCTCACAATCCTGGAGAGATGATTTATCCGAGTACTCAGCCGGTCCAATATTACCATCCTGGCCCACCACTTAATTATAACCACGTCGGACCGTACGGATACCCACAGGGGGCAGTGCTTTCCATGCCTGAACAACAAAGTTCGCACGACAAAACTGCACATCATCAGGCTGAGATGGATGAAGTCGCAGCCTCAACGTTGACATCGTTGAGGCAAACGCATGAGCAACAAGCGTTCAGCATGGCACAGGTACCTAATTACCCAACCGTTCAGCCTCTCGAACCGTCGTATTACAGCTCGAACCAACCGCTGTTATTGCCTCCGGTAATTTATAGTTCTGTACCGACGGTTTACCCTCCCACTCAACCATACTATCCCCAAGGATTTCCCGAGAGAGAGAATAATGTGTATCGAATGCCGCCTCAAGCTCAGGATACTATGTTCCCGGTGTCTTATCCGCTGCAGCATCCTGCAGCCTTGGAAAACCAGAGTTTCGCTGCGGGTTCGGCGGTGATCCCATCAACATCGATACCGAGTGACTCTGAGAAGAGAGCAAAGGATAGAGTTAGTTTCGTTAGCAGCAGCAGTATGAAACATTCAAGCAGTGTGGACACCGCAGAGGAACCAGCTGCTATGCCTGGATATGGGAAAGAAGAGATATCGGCATCGGGCACAAGGACTGCTTCTTCGGACCAGTACCAGGATGCATACACACCGACTGTCGACACTCAGAATGTCGAACCCTCTCCGACTGATGATGAAGAGGCACATAATTGAACAGTATTTCACATGGAATGTGGGGATTGATTTGTTTATATTCTTTTGGCGTTAATAGTTGAGTGTCCCATAGGACGTGGACTCGCCATCCACTTGTAAAGGGGTCGACTCAAACTTGAACTGGGGCTGTACAGACATCATCATGACAGGAATATGCCTATTGTGAAATAGTAGTACGACAATGGGATAGAGATCTAACAACAAGTAGTAACACAGCAGAAAACTCCCGTATTTTTCAGCGCTCTGTAAAGAAATGACGAGGCAACATTGGCAAACATTTAGTTTTCAAGGTATCGTGATCACTTGGGGACTTACATTCAGCTCGGTACGGCTTCCATGGAAGTACTCACCTGCTAGCGTAAGTAATAGCAGCGAACGAATGACCATGGTTACACTGATTGAAGTACCATAGTAGACCATCCGTTGCCTCTGTTGGGTGCGAATATGCGGAGAAATAGCAGTGTTACCCACAACCGCCAATGCAGCTAAAACTGAGTATCCGATCGCCCCACCGAGTAACAGCAGCAATATCGAATAGACAACGTTTCCTCCGAATTCTATGCGTTCCTGTAAGGAGGGGCGGTGTCGGGCGGCACCGTATGCTATGATTTCGATAAGCATTTCCAAAATGAATAATAGCACAAGGGTGGCAACAAATTTTCGAAGCCTTTTTCTTTCTTTCTCGTAGTCTTCTGACAATATCTGAAACGCCGTCGACCTGCACATACCACATAGTACTAAAAATTGTATAATTGATAGTTCAGGCTGATATGCTTACCATTGCATCAATTGCGCAAATAGACCAAATATCATGAGTATTGACGCAAAGTAATCTAAAACAAATACCGCGGGAGATGATTGATTGCCCGCTACGGCAATTGCCACATCTCGCGATGAAGCCGCCACTCCTAACGCGAACGTCCGTACTGCCAGGGAATATATATATATATCACGGTGAGAATGATATACAATTGCTGTCTGTTCAAGGAGCGATACGGAACATACCTAATAGAGAAGCCCCTAAGAGAGCAAATATCTTTTTCTGTCTGACCCAGGAACTGAAATGCCTGTCAATGTTATAAAATTGAAGTGCCGTGGCCGCCGAGCCCAGGAAATAGATGATGGTCAGCGTCCATGTGAGACCAGTTATGGCATCACTGCTACTGCTGTGTGCCTCTGTCATTTCCAGCAACTCTCTTGTGGTCATGGAGCCCCCATACACTACCGGTAAGGGGAGCAACGTTCCGCGCAGTACCATGTCAGTTCAGGTGCTCTTCATACTGGATGGACTGGAATTGACGTCTCCCTCTTCTCTGGCTGTTGGTTGCTGTAAAGAAGCTATGCCGTCCATGGGGCGGCCAATCCTCTGAGTGTATCGCCCGTCGTCAATACTACGTCCAGGGCAGCATTATTGTGGATGTAGGTAGATGCGCATTCGCGGGTGATACGCAGTAAATGAATGAATGAAATGCGGCCCACGCAGAAGCTATTGTCTAGCAACAGTGCATTTACACCTACGCTCAAGGGACCCGTATATTCTGTTGAGTTCAATTAGAATCAACTCGGTGTCGATTTGTCAATCTTATACCAGTAGCTGAGTTTACTGTAGCTCTTCTTCCTCAGGGCTGCAACATGCAAGGCCCTTCAGCTTGAAGTCGGTCAATGTAATCATTCAGGCACGAAAACGCCGTCTTGTTAAACCCCAGACCAGACCAGAGCACACTTTGAGCAAGGGGACTGTTTCCGTGGTCTATAGTGTATCTGGTGGCGAACATGAATTATGACGTGTCTTCCAGTGAGCGAGCAGGACAGGCTACTACTGCTGCTGCTGTCGATACTAGTGGTGCCAGTGCCACGGAGAGTACTCCATCTCGATTTGTGACGGGAGGAGAATCATCTGATGAATTCCTGCAGGCCACTTCCTCCTCGAAACAGGATGACCAGAGCGCACCCATTACACCTCCGGAGTCTGCCAACAGTGTTTCAGGAGGAGGGGGAGGCGGTGGTGGAGCAGCAGCAGGAGCTCCTCCTTCTTCACGCAACCATCTCCATACGCGGGAGCAGTGGGCTCGACGAAAACATCGGACGGTAGGTGTGGCCAGACCCATTCGGGTTGGGGTGGCGGCTCGTGACAAGAAAGCACATTCCAAACCCATGGAAGAAATTCTTGGACGACTTTCCGCCTATGGACACTTTGATATTATTATTTTCGGAGACGACTGCATTCTGAATCAGCCACCAGAAGAATGGCCCATTGTGGACTGCTTGATTTCTTTCTTCTCCACTGGGTTCCCTCTGGAGAAAGCTGAGGCTTACGTACGACTAAGACGTCCATTCTGTGTCAATGACATCCATGCTGAACGGGTACTGCGCGATCGACGGAAGTTCTACGAAGTGCTGAAGCAGCACAACATCCCTACCCCACGGCAACTTTTACTGAATATGGATGATGATCCACCGCCTCAAATAAGGGAAGACGAAGACTCCTTGGAAATAAATGGGGAAAAGTTATCGAAGCCGTTCGTGGAGAAACCTGTTGATGCTGAGGATCATAATGTGTACATCTATTATCCGCGACGATTAGGTGGAGGTTGCAAACGACTGTTTAGGAAAGTTCAAAACAAAAGCAGTGAATTCTATCGGGATATTAACACCATTCGTGGAGGGAAAGACGGACGCTCCTATATTTATGAAGAATTCGTGATGACCCAAGGTACAGACATAAAAATATATATCGTGGGTCCGGATTATGCACATGCAGAAGCCAGAAAGAGTCCAGTCGTGGATGGGATTGTATGGAGAGACAGTGAAGGAAAGGAAGTGAGGTTTCCGATTATGCTTACCCATGAAGAAAAAGAGCTGGCTCGAAAAGTATGCCTCGCCTTTCGGCAAAATGTATGTGGTTTTGATTTACTGCGTACTCACGAGAGGTCCTTCGTTTGTGATGTAAATGGTTGGAGCTTCGTAAAGAAAAGCCATAAATATTATGATGACACTGCTCAACTGCTTTGTCTCATGATGCTACGAGCTGTTGCTCCCACTAGACTACGGACACGTCCAAAGGGTCCTCGACGGCCATTGGGAAGGGTATCCAACCGAAAATCCAAAAACCAAGAAGATGACGGGTCTGCCTCACCGAGTTCCAGTAGTGATAAAGCCTCGCGAGGTAAATCAAAACAAAATAACGGCCGCCGACCTGAAGAATTACGCTGTGTGGCTGCTGTAATTCGTCACGGCGATCGAACTCCGAAGCAGAAATTGAAGATGACAGTCTCGCATCCGCTGTTTCTAAAATTGTTTCGCGTCTTTGCAAAGAAACCACGGGAGGAAATCAAGCTTAAGCGGGCTCAAGAATTGCAGTTGGTCTTGGATGTGACACGGAAGTTAGTCGATGTAGCGTCCCACCGGGATAGTGACAGTGAAGCTGAGATAGAGAGTATGGAAAAACTCCAGCAAGTTAAGGCAGTATTGGAAAAAGGTGGACAGTTTAGTGGTATCAATCGCAAAGTCCAAATCAAGCCTACCAAATGGGCGGCCTTTGAGGGTAACGATACTGTGGGTTCCCCCAATGAAATGGGAAGCGTAGACACTCAGGGCTGTAGTCCGTCTCTGAATGTGGACACTTCGCTCCCTGAGCAGGAAACAGTAGGGATGCAAAGCCCTGTGGAACCGTCAAGAGACCCTAATGAAACGCGGATTCCCCCTAGCGCGGATTGCTTGCAACGCCAGTCCTTTCATCACAATGAATGGGAAGAGGATGTAACAGAAGCGACTCTTATCCTCAAATGGGGAGGAGTGTTGACGGAAAAGGGGCGGGAACAAGCTGAGGCATTAGGACGAATGTTTAGAGGTAGTATGTATCCTGGGGACAGCTTGGGCCTGTTGCGTTTGCACTCCACATACCGGCACGATTTGAAGATATACTCAAGCGATGAAGGGCGGGTGCAAATGACGGCAGCTGCGTTCGCTAAGGGTTTCCTGGACTTGGAAGGTGAGCTTACACCCATCCTTGCATCCCTCGTTCGATTTGATAATACAGGACAAATGCTGGACCACTGCGAATCGGCAACGAAAGCCATGGCTGACATAAAATCGAAGCTAAGGGAAGCTATTACGATGAATGGGGGTTACTCGGCGTCGCCCGGTAGAATGCCTAAAGCCAGTGAACATACCGCCAAGAAGCCTGACTCAGCAAACTCGCAGGGTAGCATGCCACATAGCTCCCCCAATGCAACACAGTCGACGATGGCTGTTCACGCAACCTCAAAAACCACGCCCTCTGGCGGGCACAATGGGCGACCGCCCACAGCTGTTCGCCTGCGTCTTCCCCATTTGGAGATCGATAGCCAGGAGAAGTTGTTGCGGTTAATATCCCCGGACTTGGTAGAGTCGGTAGCCCCAACCCGCGATGTCTCTTTGTTAAGAGCGTTACGATATATTGGGAATGATCCGGAAATTCGGCTCCATGAGCTCTACACTCACATTGACAATCTAGTTTCTCAGATCTCGAAAAAATTAGAAAACGAACAGCACTCTCCTTTATCTGGTAAATCGCGTGGCAGATCAAAAGCGTTGCTCTCGACGGCGACTATGGAAGAAGGCGATACCAGAGGCGGTGTAGCCTTGCGGTCTCAATCTCAGCTGTATGCCAACGAAACGTTGTGGCTAATGCACGATCGATGGATGAAGTTGAAGAAAGGTTTATTTCATCCGAAGAAAAAACGATGGGATCTAAGCAAGATACCGGATATTTACGACTGCGTAAAATACGACACATTACACAACCAGCATATCGGTCTCGAAGGAATGCAAGAAATTTACTTCTTAACACGTGCGTTTGCTGACATCATTATCCCACAGGAATACGGTATTACCGCGTCTGATAAGAGGGATATATCCGCTGATATTTGCCATCACCTTCTTCGCAAACTGTTTTTTGATATGACCGCCGTTTCAGCTTCTAACGTAAACGTCACATTCAAAAAACAGGGTTATGAGTCTGGCGAAATATATGACACAGTCGCTGAGGAGGTCGACTACCCGGAAGATGACGGAGATGACACTGTCGGATTTGATGATTCTCGTTCCGCAGTGAGCGATACGTCGACGGCAGTACAACAAGAAGACAAAACGAAAGGTAAAGCTACAGGAGTTTCGTGGGAGGACCGTGGCGACGTTACCGCTGTTGCGGTACCTTCTAACGAATCCAAAGAACAGTCTCCCCCGGATAGTCCAAAAAGTCAAGGCTCTGCCATTTCTGATGGGGTTAGTCAAGCAAACCAAGATTCTTCCTTTTCGGCGGATCCGATGTTACCAACTCTCCCTCGTCGGGCGCTGGTCAGGAGAAACAGCTCGCCTGCTCTAGGTATAGCTTTATCTGCTTTCGATGTTCAACGCGGTCGCTCGTCCGGTGCTGTTGAGGACAAGCAAAGTGGGTCAAAGCATCGAGAGACTGGTAAGGCTGTATATGGCCGGGAGGAAAACACCGTATATGAGTCGATGCGACGAACCAAAAATAAAGCGCCGGTAAAGGAGGCTGCATATGAGCGCATTCGTTCGGTCTCCGCCTCGTCTGATCAAGAGCTGCCAGCTGAACCCAGTAACAAATTTACAGGAACTTTGAATGCCTTGGGATCTGGTGACAGTGTGCTCGCAGTTCCTCATAACCGGCAACGAGAAGGCCCTGCTTCGGTTGCAAGCGGCGAGGGGAGCAATCATACACAGGAGGACAATTCAGGTAAGCATGACATCCAACGCTCTAAGAGCGAGAAATCGAAGGATGCAACAAGCGAACATTGGACATCCCGTGAGGTTTCAAGCACGAACATCGAAGAAGATAATACAACACCGGCTTACTCTGTAGCTGATATGCGGGAAGAAGATGACCAGGAAGCTGCGGACAGTGAAGAAGTGGAAACGTGGGATATGGCTGATTTACGAGAGAATGTCCACCAATTGGATTCCCGAGTTGCTGAAGACGGAGGATATGCGGTTGTTAGAACACCTTCGAGACATGTTCGAACACGGTTGTACTTTACTTCGGAAAGTCATGTAACAAGCCTAATTAATGTGCTTCGTTACTGGACTGAAGTCATTTGCGCTGATAACGAAGTTGAAAATCCTCTCATTTCCTCCGACGCACTAGAGATGCTGTCAGCTACACCGGAGCTGGACTACCTGTCTCATATCGTTTTCAGGTTATACGAGAATCTGAACTATCCAGTTGATCATCCTAAGCGCCACCGATTAGAAATTTTGCTCTCTCCAGGGGCAGCGTTTAACCCTTTCGACAGTCGGCCGAGGACACCTCGATCTTGCGAATCCATTACTGAGAATAAATATTGGGCTCCTTCACTGTGTGCGATCCCTTTAGGACTGCATGTTAGACTACCGGTGTTTGAAGATGTTCTGACAGCGGCAATACGAAGGTACGGCTCAGACCCACTTGCCCAATCGAAAGAGGACAACGGTGATGAGTACGATAAGCAGAGAGCTGTCAAGGAACAATACTAATTTGGATGCATGAAGCGTAGTAGGTATTTTCTCATATCTAAAAACTTCAGCATCAAAAAAGAACAAAAAAGAAAAAGAATATTGAAGACGAGTGTAAAGCAGCTCATCGGCTTGAGCGTTTAATTCTTATCGACTCCCCACACAATCTGCCAGGGCACATGCTTACTGTCCCAGAAGTTGCACAACTTGTTCTTTAAGCCGGTCACATTTGAAACATTGGGCGTATCAAGTACTATCAGAGTGTCCGAACTGTTGGTATATGCTGGCCAGTGGAAGTCACCACCACCATTTGGGTTTCCAGTCCGAGCAAAACGGGTCCAATACCTGACAAACTGAAGTGCCAAAGATCGCTCATCGTCAGTCCAAAGTCCTAGTTTGAGATCAAACACGAAGGCCAATTCGGACCCATGAAAGACTCCCTTGTATGGTACAAACCACTTTACGATTTCGAGTTCATGCTGGAAAAAATAGGGATACACCGGCGCAGCATTGCTGCGCCCTGTTAACCATCGCGCTGAACGTCGCACCGCACAAGACATCGCAGCGTCTCCTATCACATGAGATACTGCCCACCAGGGTGATTTGTAATTCGAAGGGGGATACATGGCTGCCACTTCATCTCCAAAAGTGGCGTTACCGAATCGCTTTTCCAGATAACTCTTGTAGTCACTGGCACTCAAGTCGTGAGGTGCATGCGTAAACAGAGTGCCTTCGTCTTCGTTTGATCCCAGAAGGACGGGAACATTATGAATTTTTCCTTCGGAAGCCAGTTTTTGAGGAAAGTCAGGGATTTCAACGCCGTCAATGACTGGCGACCATTCCAAAAGCCCTGATGGGAGCCCACCTGAGGCAGATAGTATTTGGTCCGTCGTTAGTCCTCTCAGGCAATCCAAAATTGCCGCTCCAGAACTTCTTAGATTGCTCGTCTTATTGCAACCCGAGTTCTTAACGATGCCCTCGTATTTCAGAACGCTAACTTCGTAGGGTTGTGCCGTCCAAATCGCAAAGGGACCACTCTCCATAATAGCCCTCTGGAAGAGACCACCAGAGGGTGGACTTACGAGATGTCCAGACACACTTCCAGCACCGGCACTTTCCCCTTGAATGGTTAGAGTATTGGGATCACCCCCAAAGTTCCTTATGTTGTCACGTATCCATTCCATAGCAAATCTCTGATCCTTAAATCCGTAATTGCCAACACTTCCATCGGGACTCTCGGCCCTCAGAGCCTCTGAACTAAGGTACCCGAACGCTTTCAGTCTGTAGTTGGCTGTGACAAAGATAACGTCTTCTACGTCTCTGCGCAAGCATTCAAAAACAATACTTAGTGCCTTGATGCGGATTAAGACATATAAAGAATACCGAAGACGCCACGTACGAGATGTCTTGGTTAGCCCAGTACAACGGGAAGGATGCAGCACCGCCAGTCCAAGAGCCCCCATACAAGAATAAGATGACCGGAATGTCACTGCCTTTGGTGGCATTCGCCGGCGTATAAACATTCAAGAAAAGACAATCTTCACTTGTCTCAGTCAAGATCGAGAAAAATTCATGTTGTGGACACGAATTCCCGAACCAGGTGGCGTCCTTGACTTGAGACCACGAGTCCGGTTTCTGAGGAGCTCGAAAGCGCAGGTTTCCGGTCGGCGAAGCGGCAAAGCGGATTCTGCGTAGGGTAGGCACAACGTCATTCGTTAAATCCAGCACATTAGTAAGGAAAAATGAACGAGATAATTCATTTCATCCCCATGTGGTTGAAGTGATCTCAGGATCTCGGACAACGTACCCTAACCAGAGTTTGTATTTTTCATCCTGCACTCCTTGTACAGGTCCACTGGTGGTGTTCACGATAGGACCACTGCTCATAGCCTTGATTCGCTCTCTGGCAGCTTCTTCTTGGGCCCTAAATAGGTGCTCAATGCCTTGTTGAGGTGCTCGATTATCCAGAGAAAGACCTCTCGATTTCTTGCCATACTTTTGCGGAACGACCGTCGGCTTGTCACCATCGGGATTATAGTCCCCTCCACTCTCTGCTGACGCAATATGGGCGGCCATCGATCCACAAAAGGCCACGAAGAGACCAGTTAAAAAAATGCGCTGAGTCCGCATCTTTTCGGCGGCCCGATTCGGGAAGATGAACAAGCAACCCGCAATGATCTTTAGACGCCTTCCAAGCGAGCTAAATAAGGTTACAGGTAGTTGTACCACTACTCTACACAATCCAAACAAAATGTAATTCACTATGTACTGTGGGTGAGACGGAAAAAGGGAGACCTTTTTTGTCCCCTGTAGAGTTCCCCTGTGATGTGTCCCCGGACCACTTATCCGGTATAAGGCCTAGCCAGTTCCGCACAGTGGACTGCAGTTGTAGCAATTGGATTGGAGAATAATTTGTAGGTTAACATCTACACGGGGGATCCACAGTGATCATCCATCCTAGGTTGCTGACAGATGCCACCACTTTCATGGGTAGCCTGTACTGTATATTCGATAGACCCGATGACCATAAGAATTATTAAGAAGTCCTGCCTGAAATCCTTCGAATCATGATGAATCCATCCGATGGACATACCGGTATATCTCTGTATGGCTGTGACGTAAATGACGAAGGGTTTCAACAGAAGCAAAAGGCAGTGCACCACCTCCAGGTTGCTTTGCAATCTATCTAGCATTTGCGCGTTGGCACCCGAAGTATAACATCACCACGAGGGGTGGTCATCACGTCCACATGCCCATATTGAGCCCAAAACACCCGGGGCCAGCTCAATCCAAATTCTTCAATCCGATTGAATTTAAGGCTCTGTGTTGCCGGCTTGCCGGATTGCAAAATTCTCAGATTCATCTGATACGCTATACACACTTTTTATGACTTCATACTGCGCGTTCTACTTCTTTAAATTCAGTTGCGTTTCCCTCCTGACCGCGGGCAACTTTTTCTCTCGTATGTGTCCAAGTTTGCGCGTTCTCTGTTCAACCGCTGTTGTCGTAGCATTTTACCTGAAGCAGTTAGTAGTTGCTCGACCCTCTTACATTCTTGGGAGCATACGATAAAATGTTGACGTTTGCTACAGTATCCTGTGTTGTAATCGCAAGCGTCGTCTCCTCTGACTACGAGCACTTCCGTTCTCTTTTGGGTCTATTGTATCTGTACCGGCAGTACGAAAAAAGAATGCATTGGAAAGGTTCCTATGGTATGTTTCCGTGTTTTCTAGGCAAGAAACTTTGATTGTGCCACTAGCGAATTGAGGATCTGTTTCTTGGGTAACAAACGGGCTCCTGGAGTTGGAGGAGTGAGAATGGCTGGGGGTAGGTGCGACAGCGACTATCCCGTCTGTATCAAATACGCAACGTAGGCTATTGGAATCCGTAAAAGGGATAGTCCAGTCCATTACCGGAGGCTTAGTACTAGCGGAGTCTTTCGTGGTCTGTTGACACGATCTGCCACATACGTCTGTGTGTGTGACACGAGGAGTTAGCTCCTTTCTCCCAGAGTTGCGAGGGTTTGCGCACATGTAGCAGCTAACGCACCATTTCGTCGGAGAAAGCGAACCGTATCCATTCCCTGCGAATACCTGGTTTTGTGGTTCTTCAGAGGTGTCCTGCTCCATCGAAAAGTCCCAATTCCCGTAAATAGCTACAACGACAGTCATAACCTCATCAATATTTACTAGACATGACTCCACCGTGACCCGAGGATTGGTACTCCGCTTTAGAAAGATGATCCAGTATCTTCATGTCTCTTTATCCATTCTAAACTTAATTTAC
This sequence comes from Halocafeteria seosinensis, assembly GCA_001687465.1. Lineage (NCBI taxonomy): Eukaryota > Bigyra > Bicosoecida > Halocafeteria > Halocafeteria seosinensis. Next base: position 5,684 of record LVLI01001723.1, on the reverse strand, counting down.
TAAGAGCGTCGGCGCATTCTCTTTGTGTAGGCGTACCTGGTAGGGCTACTCGCAGTTCTTTGCGAGCTAAAGAAACTTTCAGGACCCAGCCGCAATCAAGGCTGCTCCTGACACGTTTTTGGGAACAGACCCGCGAGTCTTTGAGGCCAATTGTTCCAGCTAAGTGTGCCCAATCAGCCAGTCGTTGTAAGTTTTTTGTAAAATTGAAAACCCTTTACTTTATGGGGAAGAAATGAGTGCACCGAAGCTTGATGTCTTCTTGAGCGTTTGCTCCCAATATTGTATGTATCTTACGGGGTCATCCACTGCTTCGGAACATTCAGCAAGGTTGCTTAACTGGGGACAGCTTTCGGAAGCTACTTGAGCTCTGATAGCGTAAAATGCCGATCCGACTTCCCGAAACAAGCGACAGAAATACCGCAGACTATGCAACGGCGTCAAGATATGCATATTGGTGTATTTGCGGTCGAAAAGGACGATAGTTCCCAAAGGCATACCACACCAACAACGTGACCCAATTGTCGATGCTGCAGAGTTCTATCTTGCCAAGATACACACACACAAATGTGACAGATAGCCCACCGGCCGGGAAGTCCTTTCATCTCTACCGAATGCGGAAAAGATTTTATTTCGTACTCCCTACTTGGACAGTTTGGAATGGAATAAGTCTTGTTGTTGTGGACTACCCACAGCATGTCATAGCATAGCACCACCTGATGGTCCTATCTATCATATGAGACAAAAGCAGAGGAAGAACGTCATCTTTCGTTTAGTTTGGTGTTGAATTGACTTCTCTCCTCCCAGTGCAGCCAAAACCAAACCGTTTAGACGAACTTTGTAGCCACAGAGCCAACGGAAACGACATCACATAAAAGAAAGACGAAAATGGCTGCAGAACCAAAGCCTGGATTGTTCGAAGCCATCGCAGCGAAATGTATTCCGGGCTGGTTCATACCAGTAGGGTGCAAAGTCAAGGAGGACAATTTGGAGGAAGATAAAGAGGAAACCTTTGCAAATAGCATTGGGAGATGTCTGAAGGACCCACTCGGCATCACAGAAGACACTCTTTTACACATTCAAGCATGCCTATATCAAGACGTTGGTACAGAGGGCCTGAATGGATCACAATTGGCGGTGCTGAGAGTCAAAGTTCTCGTGGCGTGTTTCCTTTTGTCAGACACCGCGGCTAGCACGGCCTATGAGCAGGGAAAACTTAAGGATCATTACCCTGTGCAGAATAAGTCCGATATGGACGACGTGGTTGCCGAGTGGAGGGATGAAGTCAAGGGAAGGAAGGTACTTGAAGACACGACACCTCTGCGTTTGTTGAGAGAGGCGCTGTCTTCTCTGGTTGCGATACTCTGCCACGATGAACAAGGTAAGCTATCGTAGTAGTGTGTATCGTTGTGGTCTACCGGCTAAGTAGAGCTTTGAGGGCCTTGTTTCTTGAGTAGGTCACACAGTGTGTCCGAAGACTGTATCGGGACAGCGGCCTTGGAGAGTCTCATACCCAGTCCAATACGTACCCACCTTTTATGTCGTTTTAAACTGGGGCAGTCTGGGGGCAGGGTGCCAAGGGACGCTTTTTGGTTGGTTCACGCGTTGCCAGCGGAAAGCCCTACACACTAACGTTTCTTGTCGTTCCAAGAGAGGGCGTTTGTTGTACCCTGAGCTTTTTTGGTAGACGTCCTTCAGGATGAGGCGGTAAGGCGGTAATGGTAACGGCATAGAAGGGAGCAATAATGATCCAGCAACAGTAAGGGCGAGTGATTCACCCGATGTTACCCCTCGAAGAGTGGAATGGGTGTAGCGTTGGGCCCAGAGGTTATGGTTTTGGTGGTCTTAGACGTTGCCAGCGGAACGTCCTACAAACTTACCTTTCTTGTCGTTCCAAAATGGTGCAGAGGAAACGGGACGAAAGCGCCAACGTAAAGAGACACAAGGTATGTTGAATTGAAAAATGTATGGTGTAATTATTCACATTGCTGTGTTGTATTACTTTGTTTGCAGCAGGCGATACAGTTCGCAATACTGGAGGTGGAGCGGGTAGGTTAGGTGCGAGAGTAGAGCTTTCGTAGGAATCCCATTAGAGGAAGATGTTGCCAGTGCTTTGGTTTTCACGCTATTGATTGGCTCTTTGTTTGCAGGCGGTGGCGCCGGTTCGATTTCTAATGGCGGAGGTGGTACGTGAACACTGAGCTGCGGGTTTATCTTTCGTTCACCGTAGTACTCTCTCCTCTTTCCTTATTGCTTGTTTGCAGGAGGCAGTGGACGTTCAAGGTCTGCTGGTTCAGGTATGTAAACGCTGATGAAGTTGAAGCAGTGCTTCTGTAGAAGCAAGATACTGCAGTCGATTAATTCTTCATCTTATTATGGTCTTGTATTGCATTGCTGGTATGCAGAAGGTGGGACAGTTCCGAAAGCTGGAGGTGGAACAAGAGGGCGTCATCCCAGTGGTATGTATATGCTGAAAATCAATATAGAACAAGTGCTATCAAGGTCAGAGGTTGTTCAATTCTAATGGGTATTCATCTTCTGCAGACTTGATTCGGATACTTGCTAAACAAGTAAATGTGTGGCAGCTCACCTCTGTTTTTGTCAACCGGACAAAAGCACTCCGAGAGATGGTCACAGCAATCAACAGGTTCACCTCTCTCGCACGAAACTCTAGGAGGCCGGATATCGTGCGGGAATTGCCGTCCCTTTTCTCCGCTGGCATGTTTGGGTGGGGCAAGACAGAACTCGGCCGCCAAGCAATCCTACAGTTCAATCGGCGTGAAGAAGAACTTCTGAGTGACCCTGCGATTGACGCGTCAACGGTGAAATCCACATGGCTATGTTATGTCGATTTGAAGGAAATTAGTCCCGAAGGTGCGCCCTTATAGTGAAAATGTTGTACTTTTCGTGCTTGTTCATGGCTTCGAGGCTTCTGTTTCTCAGGACTTCGCCCCAAGGAAATGTTTGCTGTAGCGTTTGTTCATGCATTGGCTAGTGCTAGAAGAGTTATAAACCAGGATGGGATCTTCCAGTACGAATTAGTTTTGACAAATAAAGAAAGAAGAAGTTTCTCGAGTGGTCTTACAGACATCCTGGCAAGGGAAGAAATGTCTGGGCTCACTGGTGAGGCTATTTTAAATTGCTTCAAGAAAGCTATGGAGGTGACGAAGTTGGGCATTGACTTGCAACATGTTCTTTTGCACATTGACGAAGCTGGATGGATCTCAGCATCAGCAAAAGACACAGAGGAGAGGAAATCTTTCATTCGCGAGTTTTGGTCAATGGTTCCATTTCTCACGGATGAGCAAGTCAAAGTCCAACCATTCTTTACTTCAAGACTGCAAGATCTTAAGTTAGTTGGCTCGGGCTCCGCGGGGTCCCGTACTGCAGCATCCAGAATCGTGTTTGGTCTCCTTGATGTGGATCATGTTGGAGAAATGTATAAAGCGGAATTGCCTGAGCCGACCAACCTCAGGGAAAGATGCAAAGCTATCGTCCGTGAGACGTGTGGAGTTCCAAGGCTTGTCGGGGCAGTACTGACAAAGTTACGCCTCCAGGGAACTCCAGAACTAGCTGATTTGCCTAGATTGGTGGACGTGGCATGTGAACCACACGTTGCGCTATGGGCTCACGAGTTTGTGTCTACAACGATAAACGACGATCCGGACCTTTTCCGAAGAATGCTTTATTTCTCGATGTTTGATATACCCATTTCAGGAGAGGCGCCGGTCCTTCCCAAGCGAGCAGAATCCGTACTGGACGGAGCTCGACTAGCCGGATTTTACTGCCATCCTCATCAGATCCGGGACTCCACGTTTTATTATGTTGTAATTCCTCCTGTCCTGCTCCGCTACCTGTATAACAAGAAAGGGTTATCCACTTGCCTACACGTAAGTCGAGAGTTTTTCCCTCGATTTCCCAGGGATCCGGCTTCATTCGAAAAAGCCGTTTTTTGTGCTTTTACTTTGAGGGCTGGTTTCACCAGCAGCGAGAATGCTACTGATGGTGGGATATTCAAGTGGCAAGATGCTGTTCTTCCACTGGAAAATACTTTCTTTGGGGAGTGTTCAATGGAACGATCGATCGAATGGGGAGTACTACCGAAGGTCGCCAAGGGAACAAAGAAGTTCCGGGTAGATCGACAACGGAAACAGCAAGTACTAAGTATGGTGGAAGTTTGCAGAGCAGGCACATATGAGGAGGCCATTCAAATTCAGACACAGAGACAAGTTCCATTCAAGCAAATAAACCCGTTTGATCTCGGCGAGGTTATCAAGCATGCACACTTTAACACACTACTAGTGGCTGCGGAAAGTAGCGGCAGTGCTGATGGCTACCTGAAAGCTATGCCACCATTGTCTCGTGTGGAAGTTACGTGCGCTCTCCAACCCAAACGACTGATTGCAACTACTCTCTCCCTGGAGATGTTATGGGACGAATACTCAAAAGCTGTCGGCTCTATAACGAAAAATGACAATGAAAAGATCACTGTTGTCGTCGTGATATTGAACCCCCCCCCTTGGGCTGCAGGACCTGTATCCCACTACCGATCGGGGGACGAGGTTCTTCCGCGAAAGACGGTTTCCCAATGGACTGAACTTCTGTTGCTATCTGGTAAAGCCACGGAACAGCTGCTAACAAAGCCTGTTCGTGACTATTTCCTTATTGGAGACAACTAGATTCGTTTTTCCTGAGTGCGGCTTATCATCTTTGTAATCAATCTTACTCTCTTGCTCTTTGCACACGTGACGACGGTCATTCGTGCCAAACACTTTGGCGTAACGCAAGGGTGTTATCTGGCCCATTCCATGCCACGGAAGTAGACTGGAATATCGGCCTTGTTCCACAGTCCACGTTCCGTGCCACCTCTTGGAAGTCTTAGGTCTCTATATAGGGCATATTCCCAATTGATACTACTGTACACAAATGAAGCTCTTGTTGTTGGTTCACTCCATTTGCAATGTTCGTGTGGCTTTATATCCATTACCAGGTATTAAGAGTTCCTGCCTGAAATCCTCCGAATCATGATGAATCCATCCTGATGGACTGTGCCATGGAATGGATGTGAGGGCGGCCCTAGAGTCTAATCAGACCCTATAACCACGTACAGCATAGGGCCCTCGAGTGTTTTGCAGCTTAAATCCCCGCTTCTTCGGCAGCGGGGTCTGACCCCTAGCGACAGTTGTTGTCTTTGGGCAGGTACCAAGTAACAAATAGAACAAATAGAGGTGCCAGTGGATCTATGAAGGAGCTCCAAATTGGAATTTTAAGAGAAGTTAAGCAGCACGTGACACACACACATACATACATACAGTACTGTACGTGAAAGATAGCCCACTGGTGACCGCATCCTCTTAACGAGGACGTGAAGTGGCCATACATACCACACAGTAGTAGTGTATCTTATTATGGCCATACAGTAGTATATACTGTAATACTCAGCTGGCAGCTTATGCTACTGGATGTATGGATCTCTGTTCGTAAGCCGAATACGAAGGCCTGCTGCTGGGACTGAACCTGGTCTTCGAAGCGCTTGACGCACCCCCAAGTGAGTTACCAGCCCCGGTGGACGTCCGCATGGAATGCGACTCACAAACGATGGTGGATCACATGAATGGCGAAGCCCAGTGCCGCAAGGATAAGCTCATCCCGCTCTTCGAAAGGGCACGGACTGAATGGTTCCACCT